>JAIUZE010066431.1:0-155340 GCA_022085475.1 Heliosperma pusillum
TCCCAAAATGAAATAGGCAGCCATGCTCCCCCGGGCATTTGGATAAAAGGCCCTTAGGCCAGTGACACCAAAGCTATCATAGCCGTCGGACATATACGTTGCGTTAAAAGATGGTAAAGAAGGCTCCTATCAATGTCATGTTCCAGATACTCATATTTAGATGAATTGTCAAGAAGTAACCGCCATATAGTCATAATCCTCTATGGGGTCCTTAGTGCCAGACACGACTATATGATATCATACAATCAAACCGTCCGGGAAAAACTTGCCTATCACATGTGACTAATTAGCATAGAATCATATTCAAATCAAATATCATATCGCCTTCCTATATCTACTAAGGCTCATTCATTCATTAACAGATATAACTTTACTTGAAGACACATCCCCGACCCTGAGTCCGTGCCCGCGACGGGTCATCATCAACGGGGCTGACTAGATCTTAGTTTGACCAAACCCGTTTTGTCAAACCGGCTAGAAACAGAGTCTTTACCAATTAGACTTGAACATAAAATCATCATATTCATCTCATGCTATTTTATTACAACTTCCAACATGTGAATTATTAAAATCATACGAAAACCCGCTTGACTTAAAGGATATCACATTAAACTACAATCTCGTATTATAATTTCTAACATGTGAGAAATAATAATATTATGAAAACTTTTAATTAAATATTTTACTTATTAACATTTCCCACTTGCTAAATATTACAAAACACGGTAAAATAACAATAACTCAAAAACCGTCACAAGTCCAAGGAGGGAACCCACGGGCTATTTTGGACCGAACATGACACGGGCCTGGTTTGGGCTGTTTTGGTCTATTTTTCTAAAAACCGTTTCTTAATATTTCCCGCATGCTTAACATATTTAAAACCCGTCAAAACAACAACAAAACAATCAAGTATCGACACCAACCCAAAGACCAAATTCCGGACCAACCCAGACCGGGATGGACCGAGCTGAACCGGGCCTGAACCGGCCGATTTTCAGCCACCACACACGGCCAATTCACACGGCCAAAACAACCACCACTTCAAATTAATTCTAACATGATTTTAATTAACAACATCCATTTTAACAATCAATTCAACCATCATTCATACAAAAATCATGATTATGAACAAATCATCCAAATATGTCAAGAACACTAACATGCTAAAAATTCATACAACATAATAAAAATAACAACTTATCATGTTACTAGTTAAAACCGTAAATATCAATAATATAAACAAAAACAAAAGTATGTAACATTTATTCGTCGAGTAACTCGGAATCGTTACCTTAGCTAGCACAAAAATCAATTAGCACCAAAATAAGAAGTAAAAACCCGTCTACTAATCTTCTTCTAAAATATACGAGTCACCAAACTCGTCTTCAAAATCTTCTCCTACAAGAAATGACGAAAATAACATTATTAGAATTAAAACTTGATTTCAACAATTAAAGTGTTGAAAACGATTTTGTCGGAATTGGAAATAAAACGTACGTGGAGATGAAGAGCGGAGAGGAGATTCTAGAAATATAAGTTAGGACGGATTCGAACAAGTAACGAATGTTTTGTGACGATTTTGCTCAAGAACGATGAAGAACGATGAAGAACGATGAAGAACACCAAGAACGATTTTGATTGTATTAAAGAAAGTATTTAAAAAGGTATTAAGTTGATTTAGTGTAAAATGAAAAGATAAGTGGTGAATAAAGTGGGAAGGTGTGCCGTGTAATATAGGAAATAATGGAGTCGGGTTTTGAAATTGTTGTAACGGGATTGACTCGGGTTTTATAAACATATTATGGTAATTAATTAGATATTATTAGATTTTATAATTGTTTAATCAAATATCTAGATATTATTTAGATATTATGTTAGTTAAATGAAAATATCTAATCCTAAGAGGAGAAGAGGGGAGTCGTGTGGAGTGGAGTAATCGGGTCTGTTTTTAAGCGATCTGCGTAATTTAAACGGACCGATTGATAAAGTAACAAATATCTTAGATATTTGTATTAGTTTAATCAAATTAATTAAAAGATCTAATATGAGTGGAAAAAGGTGACATGGGGCGTGTGACTCATGCAAGAGTCGGGTTTCGGGTTTGATTCGAGACTTAAGTTGACTCGGGAATAGTTAAATGACGTTCGGGATTAAAACGTAAAACCTTCTCTTTAATTCCGAATAAATTCAAAATAATTATATTAAATTATCATAAATTCAAATAAATCGTAATAAATTAAAATAAATTAAATTTAATATTTTTCAAATATAATTTCGGTCTTTCAAATTACGGGATGAGTCGGAAAAGTCAACGAAAGTCAAAGTCGACTTAAGAGTCAAGAAAAGTCAAAGACGACTCGAAAGTCAAGAAAAGTCAAGATGACTCAAAGTCAGAAAAGTTCAAGATGACTCAAAAGTCCAAGAAAAGTCAAATATGACTTAAAATTCCAAGAAAAGTCAAAGACGACTTAAAACGGAATTCTCATGGAATCTCGCGGAAATTCCAAATACGAACTCGGAAATTCCAAATACGACTCCAAACAATATATTCTAAATTAAAACTTAAGTTTGCTGAAAAGTATCCGTAAAATATTTTCACTAGAAAAATAGGGTACATTCCGGATTGTTACATTTTAGGATTTTCATATAAAGATATTTATAGATATATTTTTCTTCTTTAGATGGACTTTTACATAATAATAACTTCTCACCTCTTTTCATTTTTTGTGTGTGTTTTTGTTATGCTTATCAATGGTATCAGGATAGTTTTTCAATAATAAAGTATACACCATAATGATATTGTGTCATATTAGCGGATAGTGTTATTGTCCATTATGATCATAATGTATAACATACAACCGTTTTATTATTTCACTACTTTAACGCGTTTTGTTTATAATTTGCATCATTTTGTGACCATTATTATTGTTGTGCAAACTTATTAATGTTTGAGGTTCACATAACACGAGTCATGATATTTGATATCATTTTGTATATGATTGTAACCATCGACTATGATAATGAAATCATAGAATGGTAATATGTTACCCATTTGTTGGTATTTTGTCATAATCTGGAAATTCTAACATGTTACCAGGTTTGTGCGACATTGTTACTAGTTTTGTATCTAGAATTAACGACCAACAAATATTATTGACGAGTAATTAAAACATGGTTTATGATGAGAAACATGTTATCCATTTGCTTGAATTATGTTACCATTTTGTTTTTATGTTAAGTGATGAATATTTTGACATGTAGATATTGTTTAGGAAAATTAAGAAGTGTAATATGTTACCTTTTTTGTCGGGCATGTTGTCATATTCAGTTAATTCTAAAATGATTCTAAAATGTTACTAGTTTTATTTGACAATGATGCCACTTTCATCTTGAAATAACGACCAATAACTAATTTTGACTCCTAATTAGAACATGGTTGTATATGTTGAGAAGCATGTTACCAGTTTATTTGGACAATGTTACTAGTTTTGTAACTTGAATTAATGACCAATAAATATTGACCCATAAATATGATGTGGTTGTATATATGATGAGAATCATGTAACCATTTTGTTTAAACAATGACACCATATTTTGGGATGATATGTGATGAAAATTTGACATGAAGTGTTGATGTTGATCATGAAGTAAGAAAAGTGTAATATATTACCAGTTAATTTGACAATAAGTGTAATATGTTTACTTGTTTTCATCTTGTGTTGTATATGTTCACATGAGTATTTATTTTATCTATATTTTTAACTTGTTAATATAAATTTGTATTAGTAACAAGTCATTGGCTTTGCCTAAAACTGTTAATTATCTTATTTTATAACTTAGAAAGACGTGTTTTTGTATAACTATTTTATTTAGGTTACATTCTAAGTTAAAGTGGTATCATCTTTGATAAATATGATCCCAAACGAATAACAATCAAACTAACACATTAATCATTTAGGTAGTCTCATATATGTTTTTACAATTAGTCTTGCTTGTGACAGAACTACCCGTCACAAGGTCGGATCCCTCTCACAAGTGTGCAAGTGGGAGGGCAAGTGGGAAATCAATGGTTCTCAACTTGCCCACCCACTTGCAAGCTTGTGAGAGGGATCTGACCCGTCACAAGCTTGTGACGGATAGTGACCGTCACAAATGAGAATTTGTGATGTTTTTAATGGACACAAATTTGACAACTAAGTAATATATGACCACTTAAACCATCTACTTATACACTAAGTAAATACAAATATGTCAACATTTACACTTTTTTTCATGATAATATATATATAGCAGCATTATTAACGATAACTTTGTCACAAGCTTCCAAATTCTTCGTCATATCTGAACCGATAAACCAACTTCATATGTCCTTTAGTAGTCATTCTTGTAAGAAGGTAGACCTGCAATATTGTCCACAAATGTGTTATATATATGATTTTCATAAAACAAATAAATGAAAAATAATTCCCACAATATTTATTACAGTGCTCATCCCTTCTAACATATTACCCATAATTGGGTTACATATTGTAGAAAAGTGTAAACATATTCAACTAAATTGCAACTTAACAAGAAATATAATAACATACATCTGTAACACCCGCGAATTTTGCTATTAATCTTTAATAATATTTTATTATTACTAATTGGCCTTAGTTTAGTCTTAAAAGAGGATTTTAAATTATTGGGTAGGATCCGCGTCTTTCCCGTCAATTTCGAGTCCATATTTGATGTCTACTCGAAATTCCATGTGGGTAAGCCCAATATGAGACTTGGGCCTTTCATTTTTCACCCAACCAAAACAAACTCACTCATATCCTCACCTTTCCCCCTCATTTTTCAGCATACTATTCACCTTCTTCTTCATCTCCCTCACCTAAACCCTAACCTCCATTAAAGCTCCATGACCGCTGAAGCTTCAAAGACTACTACAAAGAACGTTATAGACATCACTTAATATGCATCAGATATTTTAAAAAAACTGATGAATAATGTAACAACCCGAAAAGTACCCAATTTGCTTAAGCAATAGCTTATGGATACTTTTCAGTAGAACTTAAGTTTTTAATATAGGAATTTTTGTTCCGAGTCGTATTTTGAAATTCCGCGTTCGTATTTGGAATTTTTGAGAGATTTCATGAAAAGACCGTTTTTGGTCATCTTTGACTTTTCTTGACTTTTAAATCGTCTTGGACTTTTTCTTGACTTTTTAAAGTCGTCATTTACTTTTCTTGACTTTTAAAGTCGTCTTAAACTTTTCGGAACTTTTAAGTCATTTTTGACTTTTCCCGACTTTTTAGTCGATTTTGACTTCCGTTGACTTTTCC
The DNA here is from genome assembly GCA_022085475.1 of Heliosperma pusillum. Taxonomy (NCBI): domain Eukaryota; kingdom Viridiplantae; phylum Streptophyta; class Magnoliopsida; order Caryophyllales; family Caryophyllaceae; genus Heliosperma; species Heliosperma pusillum. The sequence goes on from JAIUZE010066431.1 coordinate 5,328, forward strand.
CGACTCGTCTCATAAGTATGAAGACCGAAATTTTATTTAAAAAAAATAATATTTTTGATTTATTTTTATTTCGATTTATTAAGATTTGTCATAATTTAATAAAATTATTTAGAATTTATTTGGAATTTAAAGAATAACTTTTACGGTTTTTAACCAATCGTCATTTAACTATTCACGACGCATCGTAAAGCGCGCAACAAAATCGAAACTCGACTTTGACATGAGTCACGAGGCCATGTTATCGTTTTCCACTCACGATTGGATATTTTAATTGATTCGATTAAAATAATACAAATATCTTAGATATTTGTTACTTTATCGATCCGTCAACGGAGATTACGCAAAACGAGCAAAAACAGACCCGAATCACCTCAAACCACACGGCTCCTTAAAGTCCTCTAATAGCCTTGATAGTTTGATTACTTTTGATTACAATATCATAATATCTAGATCACTATTTGCTTTATCGATCAATTAACGAAAATTACGCAAAACGCTCGAAATCAGACCGTTTTCTCACCATTCCACACGGTTCAAAAAGTCCTCTAATAGGACTTGATATTTCATTACTTTTGAATACAATATCTTAATATCTAGATATTTGGTGTAATTAACCTTATCGTTAATTATATTTAATCGTTTACCGTAAAACAATTATTAAACGCGAGTCAATTACGGAACAACAATTTCAAAACTCGACACCTTTATGTGTCTATAAACACACGGCACACACCCACCCATATGACTCACAAACAACTTTTCATTGTACAACAAATCAAAATAAGATCAAAACCTCACTTTATTTAATCGTTCTTCGCGTTCTTCATCGTTCATCTTTAGTTCTTCATCGTTCTTGAGCAAAACCTCCATAAATCCTTCATTTCTTAATTAACTCCTTCCTAATTTATATTTCTAGGATCTCCTCTTCGCTCTCCATCTTCTAGTACGTTTTAAATTCAATTCCGTCAAGATCGTTTTCAACACTTTAATTATGAGAAATTTAGTTTAAGTTCTAATAATTGTTTTTCTTGTTATTTCTTATAGGGGAAGAGTTTGAAGACGAATTTGGGGACTCTTATATATTGGGTGAAGACTAGTAGAAGGGTTTTCTTAATTATTACTTCTTATTATTTTGTGCTAAGTGGATTTTGCTAGCTAAGGTAACGATTCCGAGTTACTCGACGATATGATGTCACATAGCTTTTAGTTTATGTTCATGTTATGGTTATTTAGGATTTGAGTTAGTAATATAGCCTTTAGTTTTATTTAATTGGATTTTGGTTCATCTTTATTTTTGGTTCATGTTTTTATGATTTATGGATTTTTAGTTAGTAATATGTTAAGTAGTGATTTTTATGTTGTTTTATGATTTTTTGATGATTTTTATGTTGTATGGAATTTTTATGTTGTTTTATGATTTTGATGATTTTTATGTTGTATGGAATTTTTATGTTGTATTATTGTTCTTGATGATTTTTAAGTTGTAGTGAATTTTTATGTTGAATTATTGTTCTTGATGAATTTTTATGGTTTTTCATAAGTTATGATTTTTTATGTTGTTTATGAAATTTTAACAAATTTAGTGTTCTGGAAGAATTTTAATGATTTTTACTAAGTTATAATTTTTATGTTGTTTATGGAATTTTAACAAATTTAGTGTTCTTGAAGAATTTTAATGATTTTTACTAAGTTATGATTTTTATGTTGTTTAGGAAATTTTAACAAGTTTGTTGTTCTTGATGAATTTTGATGATTTTTAACAAGTTATGATTTGTATGATTTAGTATGAATTTTAACAAGTTTGGTGTTCTTGATAAATTTTGATGATTTTAATAAGTTATGATTTTGTGTGGAAGATTGTTAAAATGGTTGTTTGATGATTAAAAAACAAGGTTGGAATTGATTTGGAGTGAATGATGATTGAACCGAGAAAGGGGCAAGAACCGGGTCCAAACCAGACCGGTCCAGGCCGGTTCAGACCCGGTCTGGGTTGGTCAAGGTGGGTCCGGGTTTTGGTCTTTGGGTTGTGTCGGTGTTTGATTGATTGGTTGTTGTTTTGACGGGTTTTAATTATGTTAAGCATGCGGGAAAATATTAGAAACCGGTTTTAGAAAAATTAAAGCAAAACAGGCTTTTTGAAGCCAAAACAGCCCGTGGGCCCATCCAGGCCCATATTGGGTCCGGCCCAATTCAGCCCGTGGGTCCCACCTTGGGACTCGTGACGGTTTTTGAGTTATCGTCATTTTTATCGGGTTTTGTAATATTTAGCAAGTGAGAAATGTTAATAAGTAAAATATTTAATTAAAAAGGTTTTTCATAAAATTATTATTTCTCACATGTTAGAAATTATAAGACGAGATCGTGATTTAATTTGATATCCTTTAAGTCAAGCGGGGTTACGTAAGATTTATTAATTCACATGTTAGAAGTTTTTTTTAATAACATGTAATGAATATGTTGACTTTTATGTCTATGTCTATGTGATAAAGACTCTGTTTCTAGCCGGTTTGATCCAACGGGTTTGGTCAAACTAAGATCTAGTCAGCCCCGATTTGACTGATGACCCGTCGCGGGACTCGGATCGGGGATTTGTCTTCAAGGAAGGTTGTATTTAATTAATGATTTTAGCCTTAGTAGATATGAGGCGATATGATATTTGATTATGATTTATATGCAAATAGTCACATGATAGGATGTTTTTCCCGTGACTGTTTTGATTATATGGTTGGTGTCGTGTTGACTAAGTGACCATAGAGAATTATGAGTATATGGCGTCTTGACCATTCTAATTCTAAATGAGTAGCTTGGACCATGACATTGATAGGCAGGTACTGTCTTTAACGAGTATATGTTCACTTGTTGATAGCTTTTGTGTCTCGGCTTGGTGGGTTTATATCCAAGTCGGGGCAGGGCTGCCTGATCCGTTTTGGGACTGGAGCCAGCTTAAGTACTAGCCCATCTCTGCTTAGGGGGTCGCCTAGTAGAGTTTCTCATAGACGGTTATGTCATGGGACGGGAAACGGAATAGCTGTTGTCGCTAGGTCTGATCAGTCTAGGACTAGGATGTTTTCCTACCTTGTGGTATAGCCTCGAGTTACAGATGACTATTGACGGTGCTAAGAACTTATGCCTGTTTGTAGAAGTATTGGTCTTTCAGGTTTGTATGATTCTATGAGTTCTAGAAGGTGAGATGCAAGCCGGCTAGGATTGATAGAGTTTGGATTACCGATTGTTAACTGATTCACATGATTACGTGTTGATTAGGGTTTGAGTGTATCAGGGCCATGTTACGTGGTAACCGCTGAGCCAGCATACCAGCTTCCCTACCTCTTGTTATATTTTATTATCGGATTCACATGATAGCTTTCATCTGCTAGGTTATATGTTAGTTATTTGTTTCATAACATGAAAAGCATATGATATATGTTAAGGTTTTGTATTTTATATATACATTGCTTTTATGTTTTTCATGTTTCATTAAACTCGACATTTCGTGGCTGGGAGAACTCGGAGTTACTCCCCACTGACTGTGGCTTCCGTGTTTATATTTAATGCGGTGGGCAGGTTTGTGATGCATACATTGGGTACATTGACGAGCTAGCGAGCGAAGTATTTACCTTGGACCTATATTCGGTTCTTAGATTGTATATTATTATACACTCTTTTATTTCCGTATTTATACGGGAGATATGTCTCCCGTCTTGTATAATTCTTATGTATAATATTATTTTCCTTTTGTTATGAACCTTTTTATTTATGACACCTTTAATTATTTATTTAAATTACTTGTTTTTCTTTCCGCAAATTTGAGGGTGACACAAATGATCCAATAAAGGTTAAAGGAAAAAAAAATTGAGTCTTATTGCTTGAATTTTTTTTATTTCTACATTTTATTTCTTCTTTTGGTTTTCTTTTTATTTCTTTTTGAGTTGCATTCTTGATTTGAAATTATTGGTATGATAGCACACAGTTTCCGTCAAGGACACGCGGTCGGAACCAACAATAGGGGTATCCCCACCGTAGTGGCATCGAGCGGAACCCTAGATGTGGGCTCACTAGAATCCCTAGAAGTCCCGTTTTGCATTTTCTCGACGAAAACATGATATTTGACTCAATATTTTTGCTTGTTTGTGTTGTTTCCTTTTTGTGGGTGAAAGTGGAAGAACATTGGATCAAAGTTAGTTGCATAGTAAGACGATCACCTAAGAATTATTTCAACTAACGGAATATTCACATCAATTGAGGTTGTCGAGGTGGAATAAGCGCGAACTTATGACTCGACTTTATTAGACGGGTCAAAACTCATTGGAAATGCACAACCTAGGGCATCTAAAATTCCACGATTAAGATGAACACTTTATGAATGAAAAAGTAGCTAGAAGGGATTATGCACATTCAACAAGTTTTCCAATTAGACAATTTATAAAACCATTTTTTCTAAATGCAACTATATGCCATGATGCAATCTATATATACAACCTAAATGCACATGCTCTAACCGTCTATATGACACACAAGCTAATGCTATCTCCTAACAGCACATAGGTGGCACACACGCCAATCAACAAAATCCACAACATCGTCATCAACACATCCCGTCCTCCTCAAACAATAAGTAAGAAGAAAAAAGAGATAAGGGAGAAGAGCATAGGAAAGATCTCAGCATAGCGTCTTCATTTTCCCTATTTCGTGCTTCTTATGATGTGGGGCGCACCTATGGATGGAGATAAGAGGAAACACACAACAATATGTACAAAAAAAACTATATACAAACTAATTTTTAGGATTTTTTCAAAAATTTTAAATTTTTAAATTTTTCAAAAATAATCTATACACTAATCTCCTCCTCACACTTAAACCGGACATTGTCCTCAATGGTCCAAATGCTAGGAAAAGAAGAAAAGAAATAACATGTTTTTGGAACTTTTCAATAAGAAAAGAAAGAACGACAAGAAATAAAAAGCTTGGGTTGCCTCCCAAGAAGCGCGGTTTTAAGGAAACCGCAAAACCTACACATGAACCAACAATTAGCCGGGATCTCACAATAGATATACAATGCCACCCATGGCCTTAACCTCATCATAGTAGCTCACATCCTTGAATTTCTTCCAATTATCTCCGTTTTTATCATCCTCCATGTCAATCTCAAATTCGATGATGTAAAATGTTTCCTCCTTTTTGGGAGGAGGATGATAAAAACGAAGCATTTTGGGACACTCAACAATATAGGAGACTTGAGTAGTCTCCTTATCCCTCGGCTTTTCTTTCAACCCCTCAACATTAAAGATATTCTTCTCAAAAAGAGAAGGTGGCACATCAAAAGCATTAAGATTATCGGGGAGGGGGTATTTAAACATGTCATCAACACAAACATCATCAAATAAAACATTATCAATGACATTAAAACTTGCGATGGTTGCCTCACAAGAGGTAGAAGAGTCAAGATGCTCAATGAAAGTAAGAGACTCAAAGCAAAACACAAGGAGTAGTCAAAGTGGATTCATCTAAGCTATCATCCTCAAGAAGCTCCTCATTCCACTTAGCATCCAACTTTTCAAGCATGCTCTCATCCTCGATCGATCTCACTCTCAAGATCCTCAAAGACTACATGAAAACAATTGGTGAGGGTAAGTAAATCATCCTCACCACAAGAAGGAGCTTCAACTTTCTCAAGAATAGGTCCATCAAGTAGATGCACCTCATAATCCTCCTCACAATCAATACTCACACTCTCTTTGTCACTAGTCTCATCGTTCATCCCAAAGTCAACCTCAAATTTTTCAAAAAGGGGTCCCTGAAGCAAATCGATCTCAACACCCCACTTATCCTCAATATCCACAATCTCCTTCAAAGAAGCACTACAAGACTTGTTTTTCTCATCATCCCTCTTGACTAACTCCTTCTCCACCACGTCATTGTTCACCTCAAACGATACCCTCTCAAAGGCACATAAACCAAGACAACTTGGTTCAGTCAACCACACATTTTCATCAAAGTTGAAACTTTCAAACTCACAATCAACAAAATAAGGTGTAGGTTGGCATAAGAAGGGCAAGGGTTGTATCGATAAAAGACAAGGTGGCTCAAAAGAGAAGTCAAGGGCATGCAAATCATCATCATCATTCATCATATTAGCATGCAAGGGCACATCAAGAATTGTATACTCATCCCAAGGACTTTTCCAACCAACAACATTGTCAACACAATTTTCATCATCAAGATTCACATCAAATGTCACATGCTCAAGCTCATTCAAATACATATCATTCATATCATCATTGACAAGAGAACAATGCACATTATTCAAACATGAATCATCATCAATTCTCATAAACTCGAATTCACTTTTGTCATTTTTGGGTGTGAGTTGGTGTTTAAGAGGTGAAGTTGGATAACAATCAAAGTGTGACATGTTCTCATTAGAAGGAGGTTCAATATTGCCATTATACATTGCATTTACATTGGGATAAGATGAGAAATAAGAAGGTGAAGTGCAAACTTGACAGGTATGTCCCACACCACCACATGTATCACAAGTAGGCGAGAATGATTGCATACCACACATATTGTTGGGGAAGAGGGGAACATGTTGAGATTGGATATTATGCTCATTATCAAGAGGAAAAGAATCATTCATTTGAGTCGAATCATTAAACAAATACTCTTGGTGAGCTACCTCCTCGCATTGAGAAGCCATGAATTCTATGAAATTCCAAAAGTCTTTACAATTCATGTTAAAGACTCGATCACAACTCATATAATTTGCCAAATTACAAGTTTCGGAATTCATGCCCGAACATAAAGCGCAAAGCGCCTCAAACTTGGTAAGAAAGTAGCCACGCGAAGCACCGTCAGAGATATAAGAATCAAACCTAGCAAGATACTCATGGAATGGTTCATTTTCATCTTGATAAATATTGACTGAAGACATGGTGGAATATAAGACTCTAAATGGAAATGACTAATTATAAACTAAAAATGCAAGTAATAAAGAATCAACATTTTTTTTTTCAATTTTTCAAAAGTAATAAAATATGACTAATCCCAAAACTAAACTAAGAGTTACATCTAACAAAGCACCATCCCCGGCAACGACGCCATTTGATGAACGGTTTTTGTCGCGCACCGCTCAAGCAAAAACAATTTATAAAACCCAACTAATGCGACATCGGAAGTCGGGGTCGAACCACAAAGGATGGAGGGGTCAACTACAAGTTTGAATGTATCCTATTCTATTCTAACAAGAGTTTAGTGAGGGGACTAAAAACTACTAAACGCAATAAATTAAAAGCAACAATTGAAGGTAAATAAAAACAACAAATAGAGCCTAGAACAAGGAAGATTGGATTTTTATCGAATAAGAGGAAAAACTAGGGTGAGTGGGTTCATATGGGTAGTAAATTCGGGTGAAAAAGCCGGGTTTAATAGTTGAAGTGTCGTCTAGTCTAGAAAAGTGAATCGAGGCTATCGGTCTTACAATTTCTCCCCAAACCGACTCTAACTAGCTATCGCGTCACTAGATACGGCTTGCCAAACTAGCGGTTCTACGAAAGACCACGACTTTCGATCTTATGGTAATCGAAACAAATGAGAGAATCATGCAAACTCAAGTAGGCATTTCATCAAACATTTTATAAGCATAGCATGGAGACAAGACAATAATCAACTATTAACCCCAACAAGAACACATTAACTCATACTAGAAGCCATAATCCCCCCACATAACCCTAGCAAGATTACTACTCACTCATATTCAAGGGAGATTCAATATTAACTAAGGATTTCCAAAGGAAATCAACAACAATAAACATCTTCTAATTAATAATGAAAATATAAGAAGAATTGAAATGAAAACTTAATTAAAGGCAAGATTAAGTAAAGGAATTATACCAACTTGGAAAAAGATGAGAACTTTGATATAATAACCAAGATTTTGTCACCAATCTTTGAATACAAACCAAGTTGCAATTACTAATTAACCAACTAATTAGCTTAATTATGGAAGATTAAAAGAAGATTAAATGCTAATTCTATGAGAGTTTCAGAGCTAGGGTTTCGTGCCCTCTAACTACACAAGAGGATCTATTTATAGGTTTACAAAATGTAGGAAAGATGAGCTTCGAAAGACTTCATGGGCTGGCAAGGTCACGACCGTGAAGGGTGTTTCACGGTCGTGAAAGCAGTCTCATGACCGTGAAACTGCAAGTCACGGTCGTGAGACTAGAGGCAGAGCAGGGTCTTCTTTCACGAACAAGTCACGACCGTGAAATGAGTTTCACGACCGTGACTTAACTTTCACGTCCGTGAAATGAGTTTCACGGCCGTGAGCTGAAATGCTCGAAAATCCATCTTCTTGGAAAGGCATCTCACGACCATGAGATACCTTTCACGCCCGTGAAATGCTCCTTTGCCTTCTTCCTTTGCTTGACTTTGTCGCTTCCTTCCCGGTTTCGCTTGCCTTGACTCGGGAGGGCTTTGGCGCATTGAGTAGGGCCCCCAAGGGTATGTGGGGCCCCCAAGGTATGCCTTGGGTCCTCCTAGTGATTCACCTTCTTCTTTGTCGATCAAAACTAGGTAGAAATCGCCTTAAATGACGGTTTACCTACAAAAACATGATAAAAGCGAGAAATATGCTAGAAGAAGGTAAAACACGTAGAAACGCTCTTAGGGAGCGTTAAAGGCAAGCAAAACGAGACAAAAAAGGGTGAAAAAGTAGGGCGAAATGACACTATATCACTCTCTTTTTCTGTTCTCTCTACCCTCCGGTGATGAGATTAAAGAGCTCTTTTCTCTCTTGGATCTCGTAAAACCTACCCATAGACTAAATGGTTTCCATGCAGGGTTCTTTATACGATGTTGGGAATGCCTCAAAGTTGACCATGTGTCTTTTATTACTGATATCTTTAATATAAAATTCATCCCTCATCCACTAATAAAAGTAACATCACCCTTATAGAAAAAAAACTTTCACCCTAAAAAATATTCCCCAATTTAGGCCCATAAGCCTTTGCAACACCTCCTATAAAAATGGCACCAAGATCATTGTCAATATATAACCTTTCCCACATTCTATCATATTCCCCTATTAAGTTTTTTCCATACCTAGCATGGGCATCGATATCAATTTCATTATTGCCTATGAGATTTTGCACTCTATGTAACTCTCTATGTAATACCCGCAATTTTAGTAATTAGAATTTAATAATATTATCTTAATATTAGATAGTCTTAGTTTAGTCTTAGATTAGAGTTTTATTTAGTTGGGTAAAACGCGTGTCAAATCCGTCAATTCCGAGCCCATATTTGGGTTTTAATCGGAAAATCGAGTGGGTTAGGCCTCATATTGAATAATGAGCATATGACTCTTTCCACTCACCAAAAATCAAACCCAACATCTCATTTTTCCTTCTAAAATTTCAGCAACACTATTCATCCCTTGATCTTCTCTAAAGCTAAACCCTAACCTCCCTCTCTCACCATTGTTGAACCATAAACCTTACAACACAAAACATCACAGAACTCACTTAATTCTCACTCAAATCTCTTAGGTATTAGCTCTTTCTTTCTCTTTTCTTTCTCTCTTTCTTTTGAGGTAAGAAAAGTCCAATCTTGCACACTTTCATTTCTCCATCTTTTTCCTTGATGAAATTGTTAATATTTTATGTCAAATTTTGTAGGAGGAGACCTTCAAGATCTCGACAAAGACTACTACTTGATGGAGGAGGACCTAGAAGAGGATTGAAGACACAAAAATGTAACGGTGAAGGGTTACGCGGTATCACTATTATGTGTTTTACATGTTAGAGTAGTATTTATCATGAAAACATGAGTTCCTTGTGTTAATTTCATGTGGGTATGTGTTTACTACTCTTTTTCATGTTTAATTCATCTCATATGTTCATCTTATATTAACTTACGCTAATATTGTTGGATTACTTCAATTATTAAATTAAACTTGTGCTTGGGTAATAAATGTTGTCTTATGATGCCTTAAATGACCATATGTAATAATTGGATATGATTATGATGCATTTATTATTTTTTGATGATGATTAATGCTAGTAGGAATTAATGGGTTTCAAAATAATTGAGGTTGTATGAGTATGACCCTCAGCCAGGTACTCGGCCGCCAGCCAGGTTTGCCTATGACCCCCAACCAGGTAGCCGGCCGCCGGTCACACCCACCTAATGCGACTCCATGTGTGTTGTTTTTGTTGTTGTTGTTGTTGTTGTTGTTGTTGTTGTTGTTGTTGTTGTTGTTGTTGTTGTTGTTGTTGTTGTTGTTGTTGTTGTTGTTGTTGTTGTTGTTCGATGTTGTTGTGGTGCCCAACCGGTTAGCCGGCTGCCATTTTCCCCTACCGGCTAGGACCCCCTGTGTTCCTTTTTCTACTTTTCTTCCACTCATTTTCACATGTAATGGGTTGTATGGTTTGTTTATCTTATAAACTTACGAAAGGACATTAAATATGCATGGTTAGACTATACGATATCTCACATGACTTTATCACATGTTTAGTGACGGTTTTAGCATGTTCCCCCCTCTTTGTCACTTATGCCTTGAGTAATGGATCGAGTCTTGTATATTGGATGATTTGAACACTCATTTCCCGGTTGCACCTGTATAATCGTTGCACTTGATGTCGGACCAATAAGGGTACAATCGTAATACTTATGCATTTGTTAATGGGGATATGACGACGTTGTTGGGAGGTGAACGCATAGCGTTGATCGACCCGACCGTTAATTGTTGTATCCTTACGAGGTGGTATCATTGCATGTAGCGTACTTGTTTGTTTATTCTTGACCTCATCTCCGAGCGTGTTTAGCCGGAGGATGATGCTTGCACTCTTTCCGCCTCTTTCGAGAGGGTTTTGCAGAATTTGGGGTACTCGCTTCCTAGTGGGTTTAGCCAGAAGAATCGAGTCTTGGATGCGAGGGTTCATCGCATGTTAAATCGGGAGGGTTTATCCCGAGAGTCTAGCTAGGTTTAGACTAGGACTTCCGTATTGTTGTCGTCCTACCAGGAGGATTAGAGTGTTGAGTATACGACACGTTTATCATATACGGTTCAAGGAAATGTTGATCTTGTGGACTAGTTCTTATTGTCTTGAAAAGTACAGATGCTGGTGCGTGTCATTTACCGCGAGAGTGTGTTTGCATATGATTGATTCCATACTGCTTATGTACTTGATTGATTGGATGCTTTGTGTGGTCATGTATGTTGAGTCCCGAACCATCTCAAGCTCATGTTGCTAACGGTGGGATGCAACCCCTTAGTGCATATGTGGTTTCCAAGGGGAGTCTTCCCCGAGTTAATATTGCATGACGATGATATAACAATTGTTTCACATGTTTACTTAATGTTATTATGAAATGCCTACTTATACTCCTCTTGATATGATCAAATGTATGATGTTATATGCTTATGCATTTGCTTATATACGTTTTGATATGATATGGCTGGGAGAACCCGGAGTTACTCCCCATTGACTGTGGCATTCATGTGTATGAATAAACAGGTTGCTTGCAGGATTGCTATATTTCTTTTGTAGTTCATGAGTGAGCTAGCGGGCGTCTAGTAGATGATTGGACCTTATCGCTTATTTGAGCTATTCTAGACTCACTAGACTTTGTTTGAGGGAGTTTAGTCTCCTGGGAATTTTGTTTTGTTCTTATGTTGTTTCATTTGACATTCCTCGTTTTGTCTGGCATGTAAAAGGTCTTTAAAACCCATACTTTCCGCAACTTATGCATGCTTATTTGTTTTAAATTTCTGCGTTTTTTGAAGGTTGTCACACTCTAAATCAAATTAAGGATGGTTTGCTATCAAACTTGACCTTGATAAGGCTTTTGATAGGATTGAATGAAGGTTTATTAAAAAGTGCCTCATAGAGTTTTGTATTGATAAAGATACTATTAATCTTATCATCAGCCGTGTTTCCTTTACCAATTCCCAGGTCTTGATAAATGGTACCCCTTCCCTTCTATTCTCCCCCTCTAGAGGCATTTGTCAAGGTGACCCCCTCTTAACTTAACTCTTTATCATTTGCACGAATTCTCTCTCCTCCAGCATCCTCTAATCGTGCGTTGATCATGATTGGACCCTTTTCCCTTTTAGGAAAGGAGGAGCCACCTTCTGTCGCCTTCTTTCACCTTCTTTTTGCTGATGACATCATCTGTTTGGTAAATATTATGAGAATAACTTGCGTTCTCTTCAAAGCACTATGTATAAGTTTTTTTTCCCTAGCCAGAAGATTAATTGCGATAAGACCATGCTCAACGTTTCCCCCTCCACTCCTATTGATGCTCGTCTTATGTTTGAGATTACCCTTGGAATGAAATACTCCAACTCTTTCTGCAATTACCTTGGCTTCCCCCTCATAAAACTAGGAAACCCTCTGGGAGGATTTGCCTCGTTCAATCTACTTTTAATGTTATCGAGGCCTGCCTTATGCAATGCATCGCCCTTCCCTCAACCACTCTTTGGAATATTGCTAGAATTGTGATGAAGTTTCTTTAGTCCGTGAACGCGACCAACAAGAAACTTCACCTTGTTAATTGGAACATTATTGTCATTTACCCTAAAGTTGGGGGAGGGTTGGGTATTCGTGACTCCTTGTGTCTAAATCATGTTTGTGCTACCAGATTGTGTTGGAAGACCTTTTTATTCCAAAACAATCTTGCTAGCACTGCTCTCCAAAGCAAGTACCTTTCCAGGAGACCCAAATCTAACCCGTTCCTTTCGAGATTTCACATTTGGAGAAATATTAGGAAAAGATGTCCTCATTTATCGAGGTCCCTTACTTGGGCCACTGAGAATGGCTCTAGTATTAATCTGTGAAGTGATTATTGGTTCTCCCCAGGGCCTCTTAACCCTTTTTTCATGGGCCCGTCTCCTAAAGAGCATCTGCTACTCCTCTTAGTTACAACATCTCCAATGGTAAATGTGCTATCAGCTCGCTTAACTACTTGCTCCCATCTGAGGTAACTTTCGTTATCCTCACCACTCCTCTTCCTCTCTTGCCTAAATCTGATCTTGCCTCGACCACTTTCATTATTTTTCCACCCGTCTCGCCTATAATAGCATTCTTTTTTCTTACATTGTTCCTCCCCTTGTCACACTCTATTGACATCAGTTGGATTTGAAAAATTTCTACTCAACCGAGGATTAAAGTTTTAATTTGGCTTATTTAGTGGGACAAGGTACCTCATTTTTCATTTCTCTTCTCTAGGCTCATACCAAATCAGGTGCGGGTAGGGTTAAGGTTGGGAGATTTAATCCGGATTATTCGGTTCTGGTTAGTTTTGTCAGGTCTAAGGGTGAGGGTAAAAATGCACTCTTTAAAATAAAATAGGCCTAAGAATAAACTTTTAAATAAGCTCCCTAATACTTAAGATAACAGTCAGAACGAAGATAATAATACTATGATACTAAAAAAAGATCGCAAATTAAATTAATTGTGAGAAACGTTCCAATAGTCATTAATAATGACAGATGACATCAAACACGTGCTTGAGGTGAGATGAGAGGTCCAAAATAAAAGTTCAAGGAGGTCTAAGGGTGTAGTACATTTATATTTAACATACTTTAGATATAAAGATCAAAAGATATACAAAGATCAAAAGAGAGAAGACGCATACATATTGTATGTAACACATGCAATATTAAGTCAGTTAAATACAAAGGGATTGTCATTTTTGTTTGTTTGTACCAATTAAGTCTCTCAAAACTACAATATAGAAAGGAAAAAATTGTTATCCAAGTGTCAATTAGTATATTTAATAAAATCACATATTGTAGCAATAATGATCGTTAATCAAATTATGAAGCATTAAAGTTATTCCACTGTCCGTTTGATTCAATAGAAGTTAAAATATCTTGCACATCATATATTTAGCAAATTATTTTAGAAGTCGTATAATGCATAGATGACATACTGAAAAAAAAAGTCACTACTTAAATACTCCCTATGTCCTGGTCATTTGTTCACCTTTGCTTTTGCTACAATAATTAAGGAAATGGTAGTGGATTACTTGTGGTGATACATGGTGGATGACAAGTGGAAAAGAGTCATATTAGGTGATCAAGTTACTCATAGATTACTTTCATAATCTGGAAAGGTAAACAAATGAATAAGACATCATAAAATGGAAATGGTAAACAAATGATCAAGGCGAAGGGAGTATATGGTTGGGCACTTGGGCTTCAGTAGCAAATACCGGATATTTTCCGACATTCGGTTTACATTGCATATCAAATAGTCATCCTCATTTTCACTTTTTGGTAGTAGTCGTGACCAACAGCCATCAGCTGTCGGCTCGTTGGTAAGGCGGGAGCTTCAAGCCCGATTTCAGGTAGCAAACCCCCCATGCAAGCACCACCCGACGAAGAGGGAACATGGTAAACTACAGGCCCAAACCCTTCGACCCTTCTTTCTAAATGGGGGCGCCCGGGGGCTTCACGTTTCGGTTCAATGGATAGCTCAAGTGGTTACCTTTTACGAATTTATATTAAATGTACGATTTCATAGGACGAGTACGAGAAGGGTTGGGTTGATCACATGCATAGAGGAGCGTATCTTTCTTTTTAAAGATGGGGGTCAAACCACTGCGCAATCAAGTGGACGAAGATCTTCACTGAGGTACATCCATGAAGGAGCCTCCACTACTCCACTACTCTATTACTCTATGGGGCTAACTTTGGTAAAGATTGTAATTAGTGATTATTAGCTTCTTTTGTTTTATTCTTTCTTAGTTCTAAGGCACCAAATCTGTGTATAATTTGTATACATAAGGAGTCCAAGTCAATGAGAAATACAAAACAATATTCACGAAATAGTCTCTTGCGAGTATTGGTGCCCGGTCCCGCCCGGGCTACCTCTATTTATCACTAAAATGTATTTTAATTAAATATACTTTAAAGTTGGATAACTCATAAATTCATCATTATTATATTTTCTTAAGACGTATCTTAAAAATTACGATAAAATAAATTATGAGACAATTCATTACTCCCACTATTAATATATTACTTTAATCATTTGATCAGCTAAGTGTTCATCTATACTTTTTTTTATTGTTAGTATTGTTTCTTTTATTACATTCGTTGTTACAACGGTTACTTTCACTACTCTCGTCGTAATTATTGTTACTTTCATTACTATGACCGTGATTATTGATACTTTCACACATGCCACATTAATATTGATAATTTCACTACTCTTGTTATTGTTCTATTATTTTCTGTACCCCGGTTCTAATATTATGACTTTGACTATTCAAATAAGTGATTACAATAGTTTGATTAGCGGATGAGTAAACATGGAATTTTAAGAGGCTCGTATATTTATATAAATATATTACATATATGTATTAAATTAATTTAAAAGAATTATGCAATATTATATCTTTTGGAAACCTAACTTGATTTATTTACCTTTTAATAGTTTCCAAAATATTTTGTGTAAGTTAAATAAATATAATATAGAAATTGTATAAATTTTTAATTTTAATGTATAATTTATGCTACTAATTAATATCTTAAGTGGGGCATGTTTATTTAAGGAAAATCACCATATTATGGTGTTTTCTAAATTTAAATTTCAACCAAAATTATGTAGTATTTACATTCTAATCCCTTGATTAGGTCTATCACACAGTGCTCTCGATTAAAAAATATATAGTATAATTAATTTGTATAACTTTCTTTAATTACATGAAAGTCCCTTGGTTTCCGGAGTTAATATATAGTATATATTCTCACGTTTACTTTATGGTATCAGACCATCGTTCTATGGTCATGTTTGGAGTTTTTTTCCAATATGCCTAGCAATTCTTCCACTCCCACGAATCTAGTTTATGCCTTTCCCAATCAAGATGGAACCGCTACAAAAATCACCTACGTCGAGCTCCGGGGTGCCAACTATGAGGAATAGGCAAAAGGATTTTGCGTATCCTTGGGAGCGAAGCGCAAGTTAGGATTCATCGATGGTACTATCAAACGTCCCGATTCAGATTCGCCAGAAGTGGAGGACTGGTTATCTGTAAATATTCTCATTATGGCTTGGATTTTTAATACAATTGAACCCACGTTAAAATCCACTATCTTTTATCGTGATTGCGCTAATGAGTTATGGGAGGATATTTAACATTGTTTTAATGTTGGTAATGGTGTCAAAATTTATCATCTAAAGTCAGAAATTCCTCATTGTCGTCAAAAAATGGAAGAATCCATTATGCTCAATTTTGGTCGTCTTAAGAAAATTTGGGACGGTCTTAATGACTACGATGCTCCGCCTTCGTGTATTTTCTCGGGGTGAAAGTGTAACATTAATACCAAACTCCGTCAGAGGAGGGATTTTGATCAGGTCCGTCAATTTCTCATGGGTCTTGAGCCCTTCTATTTCACTGTCTGTTCCATTTTACTAGGTATTGAGCCCCTACCTTCCATCCAGAGCGCTTATGCTCGCTTAATCCAGGAGAAGGAGGTTCGCTCATTTACTCGGCCTGTTATAAAGTGCACCTTCTGCACTAAGAACGGCCATCTTGAAGATAGATGTTGCGAAAAGCATGGATTTCTCGAAGGCTAAGGACCAAAGCATCATGGAGCTAGATCTTCATCAACCACAACCAATGTCGTTTTTGGGGATTCTACCATTTCTACTAAGTATGTTCGTCTGAATGGTAAGAATATTTCTACCTGGATCGTAGACACAGGGGCGTGACATCATATTTGGTGAGATAAATCTTTATTCATTTCCCTTCGGTCTATTCGTCATATCATTGTCGGGTTGCCTATTGAAACCGGCTTGGAAGCAGCCGAAGTCGGTTATGTTCAATTAAATATGAAGTTGCTCCTTTCTCATGTCTTATTTGTTCTTGCCTTTACTTGCAATTTGTTGTCGGTTCCACAACTTTTGTCTTCTCAAGATTCAAGTATACAATTTACTAATTGTACTTGTATGATACAAGACCTTATCTCGAGGATGACGATTGGTATGGGTGAAATTTCGTTAGGTCTTTATTATTTGAAAGTGTGGGGGTGGGGGGGGGGGGGGCAAACTCATGTTAATGTCGTCACCGGCAATGAAGACGGTGAACCGTGGCACAAGCATTTGGGTCATCCCTCTTTAATTACAAGTCATGGAGCATTTACCTCATGTCAGTATTTTAAAAACTAATTCTAGCATTGCTTGTTGTCACATTTGTTTTTGTCCTAAACAAACTCGTTCTAGTTTTCTGTTAAGTGACAATAAAGCTAGTGACCTATTTGCTTTAATTCACTGCGATGTATGGGGACCATTCCAAGAAAATGATGCGTGTAATTCTTGCTATTTGTTAATCTTGGTTGACGATTTTTCTTGTGGGGTTTGGGTAATCTTGATGAAAACTAAAGACGAGGTTCCTCGTCGTATAATGGATTTTTTTGCTTTAATTGGGCGTCAATTTCAAAAGAAAGTACAAGTTGTTAGGAGTGGCAATGGAACGAAATTCAAGGGTCTTGAAAATTACTTCTGCCTCAATGGAATTATTCATCTAACTTCTATTGTTAAAACTCCTCAACAAAAAGCTCGGGTAGAACGTAAACATCGTCATATCCTTAATATTGCTCTTGCTTTACGTTTTCAAGGGAGCCTACCAATCGATTTTTTGGGGGATTGTGTCCTCACTTCTGCTTTCTTAATTAATCGTACAACATATCGGATTCTTAACGGTAAAACACCGTTTGAATTATTATATGGGAAGTCGTTTGGTATGACTTTATCAAAAATTTTAAATGCTTATGCTATGCAAAAAAAATCTTAGTCCTCGAGATAAATTTGATAGTCGAACTCGACATTGTAACTTTCTTGAGTATCCTTTTGGAATGAAGGGATGACAATTATTTGACCTTGATAGGGGTTCATATTTTCAGTCGCGTGATGTTCGTTTTGTTGAGCATATTTTCCTATTAGCTAATCCACTCGAGCTACAAAAACTACATTCCGTGTACAGTATTGTATAGTGGGGGGTAATTAACTATGATGAAATGAACTTTGAAGCTGAACCCGTGTGTACCTTTTCGTAGGCATCACACTCTCCACCGATAGCAACAATGATAGCAATATCAGTAATAGTGATGTCGCAAGGGTCCATGAGGACTCGGGTTATACTAAAATCGGACCATATGAGGTCTCAAATGAATTGCAAGATGGGTCGAATGACAACTTGGATGCTGAGTTAGGACGCGCTAAATGCGCCAAGTTCGCTAATGTTCGTAACAAGGACTATGTTCGTCATAAGCACATTAACACGACTATTTTCCCCTCACCTGATGTGACCTCCAAAAATACAAACCCATCACTAGCATCCTCAGGTAATCCTCATCACATAGCCATTTTTTTTAATTGTTATGCTTTTTCTGGTGCACATCGAGCATTTCTTGCAGCTATTTCCAATGAAACGGAACCGACTTCCTTTACAGAAGCTGTCCCCAATCCGAAATGGAGAAAGGTTATGGCAGAAGAGATCGATGCTTTGGAACTCCATAATACATGGCCAATCGAGGAACTTCCTAAAGAGAAGACCGCTATTAGTTGTATGTGGGTCTATCGGATAAAACATAAATCTGATGGTTCGATTGAAAGATATAAAGCTCGCTTAGTGGTCTTTGGAAATCGTCAACTGGAAGGTATCGATTTCACTAAGACATTTGCTCCTACTGTTAAAATGTTTATTGTTCGATCTTTTCTTGTAGACGCCGCTATTAATAGGTGGGAACTACATCAAATGGACGTGCATAATGCTTTTCTTCATGGCGATTTAAATAAGGAAGCATACATGCATCTTCCTCCGGGCTTTAGTCAGGGCGTTCGTGGCAAAGTGTGCCGTCTTCGCAAATCGTTCTATGGTCTACGTAAGGCCTCCCGTTGTTGGTATGCCAAACTAGCTTCCGCATTGATAAAATATGGCTTCTCGGCAATCCCCTCCGATCATTCTCTATTTGTTTATCGTGAGAAGTCGATTGTATTGAATATTTTTGTTTATGTCGATGATCTCCTTATTGCCTAAAATAATGCAGCATCTATTGCCAAATTCAAAACCTATCTCGGCAAGTGTTTTCGGATGAAGGACCTTGGTAACTTAAAATATTTTCTCGGTATTGAGGTTGCTCTGAATACTAGTGGAATATTTCTCTGTCAACGTAAGTATGTGCTCGATATTTTGAATGAAACCGGTCTCCTAGGTTCTCGGCCTTCCAGTACATCAATGGAAGAAAGTCGTAGATTGGCTCTTGCGTCTGACGCGCTCATGGCGGACCCGGATCGTTATCGTCGACTGGTTGGGCGTTTAATATATTTGACCATTACATGTCCGGAACCATCATATTCTGTGCACATACTTTCACAGTTTAGGCAGCAACCCACTGTGTCTCAATGGAACACCGCTATTCAAGTCGTTGGTTACTTGAAATCTAGTCCTGGTCAGAGTATTTTACTTCGTAATGACGCCTCTTTGGTCATAGAAACTTTTTGCGATGCTAAGTGGGCTAGTTGTCTCTTAAGTCGCCGGTCACTTACTGCATATTTTGTCTTTCTTAGAAGCTCTCCTATTTCATGGAAAACAAAGAAACAAGACATTTTCTCTCGATCCTCGCCTGAGGTCGAATATCGCTCAATGGCATCTGCTACTAGTTAAATCATTCGGTTGAAGGGCTTGCTTCACAGTCTCGGTATCTGTAGAGTCTATTGATCGAATACGAAAGGGGGGGGGGGGTTAATTGAATATTAAAAACTAGCCCCACATTTTCGATTTATATGATATAGAATTAATTACTTGATTTTATTGAGTAAAATCAACCAATTAATTAATTAATGAATTATGCGAATAACCAAATAAAGAAATAAAGAGGGACACAAGAGATTTTTGAAATGGTTCAGTTTCACAAATCTAAACCTACGCCCACTATTCTCAATTAATAATTCTTAGTACCTCTCTACGGATTACAAAAATTATCAACCCACTCGTATAATCAACTATAATTATAACTCAGATTGAGTATTGCTAAATACTCTATATTATCTTACGTTAATAAGAAAGTACAATATAACTCACACAAATTCTCGTTAGATAATAAGTAAGATTATGTTATGTACTTTTATCCAATAACGTATTTCACTCAAGTGATTGACAAAGATTGATGCTTGACTTTTTTCGAAACAAACAATAAAAATAATAAATATTTTGCTCAAAGTTTGTTTAAAATCAATTTGTAAAATTCTCTCAAATGTGCATAAAAGTCTAGTTGGATGTTTGGGATCAATGGAGTATTTATAGTAGAAGCATAGGAGAGGTAAACTCTAAACCATGGCTTTTTCTTTAAGAAAGATATTTATCTTTTATCTCAAAATATTGTTGTGAAAGTATGTTGTAAAACCCTAATTTGATCCAAAGAGTAAAACGTGCCAAAGAGGACGTTTCCTCTTCTTCACGCAACACTAGGTTGTTGCCCATACGCACGCAACCCTAGGAGGCACAAAACCTAGGTATTTCGAAACCCTAGGTGGCACAACCATTAGGTGGACTTATTAGATTAACAACAAAATGAGATATAATGTATTAGAAACCCTAGGTAGCATGACAACCAATAAGTTTTATTACTAACCATTAGAATTTGATAAATACATTAAATAAAAAACTTTTGACAAATATAAATTACTCTTTCTCTTTTTGAAAACATTTAAAAGATTTTGTTTCCAAAATCATGCATCAATTTCATCATCCAAAGTTATAGGTGAAATAGCTATAACTTTGAACTTAGTATGTAAAGTTATAAGTGAAATAGTTATAACTTTACTTACATAAAAATCACACTAATGAAATAGTTACCAAATGACGACCTATATTATCAAATCTTCACAAAGATCTTCAGTATACGAATCAACGCTTTATCTTGATCACAAAGACCCTACATCTTGAGTCTTGTGTTATTTGAAGTAAATTTTGCTTGAATTATTTCTTCAATGTTATAAACAGAATAGCTATAACTTTGCATATGAACTTCCAAAGTTATAACTTAAGCTCCTATAACTTTGTCCTCCTTACTTGTAATTGTTGTTATCTATATTAAGACTAAAGCACACAATTACATGCATATGATATATCAATTAAATCAAATCTATCAATTAACCACATTATCAGTAAGATACACTTGTCATTATCAAAACTATACCATATGTCCAACCAATTCCCCTTTTTTGATGATGACAAGTCTCTTATAATTTGTGACTAAGTTTAGTTCCCCCTCAACAAAATACTACCAAAGTTATAGTAACGTTGATCGCAAGAACATAACAAACTAGCCAAAGTTATAACTTGAAAGACTTTAAGAGATAACGGGTCTTGACAAGGAGCAAGCTTAAGCAAAGACTTAAATCATATCATTTCTTCCCCTTTTGGCATCATTGAAAAGACAAGAACAAGGATATGAAATGACTAGGTGTGCATCCCATCTCGCATCTCCGCACCCCTCTTCACCAATGCACCTCCTTGACTTACAAAGAATTGCATCCGATCCCATTGCCTAAAAATTTCTTGTCGGACATCCACCATATTTCTTTCAATTTTGGAAAGGTGACCATCAACCTTTGACATCCATGCCTTCAACTCTTCACTCACAACCGACCCACCATGGTCATGGTTTGAGCTAGTAGTGCCCACCAAGGATACGGTTTCCACCGTTTTTGCCATAACATTACCAAGAATTTTGTCTTGTGCATCAAGGCGCTCTATTACCTTCCCCATAAACATATCAAATTTTGATTCAAGAGATGAAAAATCAACAGCAATCGGTTTATCAACAACCGAACCACCCTTTGCTTGAAATACCAACTCCGGACCCACGGCCGCTATTTTCATTAATTTTAAATAAGTGTCGTTCATCTCATCCTTAAGATTAACACCATAGCTAGCCAGGTCAATCCACATCCCTTAAGGAAGGTCCAAGTTCATATAGACCTTGTCCTCCGTCACCGAGAAACTAGTTTGCAATATATGGGAAAATACAAGAAAAGCCAAATTTACCTTTTCACCCTCAAGCCACTTCTTAACGATCATCATCTCATAACAACTCACCTTATCACAACCACCCCGACGAGGGACAACCGTGTTCCACAAGAAATTAAAGAAAAATTTCACTTTTGGTGAAAAATTCCATGCCAACACACACCTAGAAAGACTAGCATTCTCATCAACGTACTTCCTAACATGCAACTTCGCCTCATCCGACAACTCATCCCATGCCGTACTTGGATTGATTTCGGTTCCATCATCAAGAACCAAAAAACAGAGTACGAAACTCATCAAACGAGACAGACACCTCACGGCCATTCACAACAGCATGCAAAATTCCATATTTCAAACACGGAAGCATAGAATTGAATTACCTCGATGGGGTAGATAGGACCCGAAAACCGAGACACATGCTCCCATTCTTGAAATTTCAAGAAATCGGTGAAAACTTTCAAGGCTAAATACTTGTCATACAAAGCCTTTGGAAAGTTACGACCACTATGAAAGCCTGATTTAGCAGCCCGATTAATCAATTTTCTTTCCTCTTTAGTCAACCGTTATTTGTCGAGCCCGGATACCTTAGCTTCCGGCAAAAACTCACGAAATAGGGGACGTTTTGCACCGTCACTAGCTCCGACACCGGCAGCCTCAGGAATAGTCTCCAAATCTGAGGATACCTTATTCTTACCCTTATTCAACCTTCGTCTTTTAGTACCTTCCAGAACTGAGCCCGACTCGGTTTGAGTCAAGTTTAGTGATTTTGAGTTTGGTTGAGGTGAAGGATTAGGATTAGGAGACATGCAGGATATTTTGGAATTTGGGTTGTTGGTGTTTTTGGAGTTGGACCGTGTGGAAGCCATTGATGATTGTTTTTGTGTGTGTTGTGTTTGTTTTGAAAGGTTGAAGGTGACCGTGATGGTGATGGGAGATGATGGAAGGTGATGTATATATAGGTAGAGTGTTGGGTTTTGTTTTTGTGGGGTTTGCACGTGAAGGTGTCGTCCTTTCCCCTCTTTTTCCTTTTTTTTTGTAATTTGAGTAGGATAGGAAATGAATCTAGGGTAAATATATGAGAGATATGGTAAAGATAGGATTAGGTAAATAAAAAGATATGGTAGGATATATCTTGTTGGAAATTTCGGTCAAGTGCAATCACATGGGTAGAATTTTGGTCAATATGGAAAGTGAATAAGATGAGTTTTTGTTAAATATGTGGTCCATATTTCAATATTCATAAAATACTTAATATGCAAGATATTCACGTAAAATACATAATATAAAAACCAAATATACTAGCAATAGAATATACGGACATAGTCATACAATCTTGTCTAATTCCAACCAGTCATGTAGGTTCGTAAAATAAATATTACGAATTTAATTGCTACTGATTAAACCAATTTCCAACCGCAAAATCTCAAAACGTCTTCTAGCTAACACCTTTGTTAAAATGTCAGCTCATTGATTTCCAGTACTACAAAATTCTAGTTTAATGTTGCCTTTTTCTACATGGTCGCGTAAGAAATGGTGTCTAATGTCTATATGTTTAGTACGAGAATGTTGAGCAGGATTCTTAGAAATAATATTAGCTTTCGTATTGTCACAAAATATAGGCATACAACCAACATTTACACCATAATCGCATAGTTGTTGCTTCAATCAAAGTAACTGAGAACATACCACTTCGGCAGCTACATACTCGGCTTCAGCAGTAGACAACACAACAGAGTTTTGCTTCTTTGAGCCACAAGTGATATTACATGGTCCAACAAACGTAGCGAATCCAGAGGTACTTTTTCTATCTAAAGAACATCTTGCATAATCTGCATCTGAATATCCTAATAGATCTAAATTACACTCAAGTGGATACCATAAGTATAAATTAGATGTACCAATTAAATATCTCAAGATACGTTTATCTGCAATCATATGTGACTCTTTAATGCACGACTGAAATCGAGCACAGACACATACACTAAACATAATATCAGGTCTACTCGCAGTTAAATATAATAAAGAACCAATCATACCTCGATATGTAGTCTCATCGAGACACTTACCATATTCATCTAAGGTTAACTTTTTATCAGTTACCATATGTGTGTCCATAGGATGAGCGTTTTCCATACCAAACTTTCTGATTAGCTCCTTGATGTACTTATGTTGGTGAATCATTATACCGTCTTTTGTTTGTTAAATATGCAATCCTAGGAAGAATTTTGATTCTCCTATCATGCTCATTTCAAATTCTGAGGTCATTAGATCTGAAAAATACTTGCACAATTTATTTTTAGTAGAACCAAAAATTATATTGTCTATATAAAGTTGAGCAACAAGTAAATCAGAACCCTCAGATTTTAGAAATAGGGTTTTGTCGACAAATCCTCTTTTAAAATTGTTTTGTAAAGGAAATTTAGACAATCTGTCATACCATGCCCTAGGAGCTTGTTTCAAACCATATAATGCTTTATCAAGTTTAAAAAACATGGTTTTGAAATTTGCTATTTAAAAATCCGGGAGGTTGTTCAACACAAACCTCTTCTTCCAAATAACCGTTAAGAAATGCAGTCTTAACGTCCATTTGGTATAATTTCATTCCTTTATGAGCTGCAAAGGCGATAAGTAGACGAATAGCCTCAAGTCTTTCTACAGGTGCAAAGGTCTCGTCATAGTCGATTTCTTCATGTTGAATATATCCTAAAATGACCAACCGAGCCTTATTGCGAACTATAACTCCTGTATCGTCCAATTTATTTCTGAATTCCCATAGAGTACCAATTACAGTTCATTTTTTAGGTCGTGGCACTAGATGCCAAACTTTATTACGTTCGAACTGTTGAAACTCTTCTTGCATTGCCACAATCCATTCTGATTCTGTAAATGCTTTTTTTATGTTGGCAGGTTCTATAGTAGACAGACAGGAGAAGAATGCACAAAAGTTATTTAACGTTCGTCTTGTTTGAATTCCCTTATTCAAACTTCCTAGGACACATTCCATAGGATGAGAGCTCATATACTTCCATTTCTTGGAGTACTTAGGCTCATCATCATCAGATGAACTTTCATCTCCTTCAAATGATTCAGAGTCAAGATTGGTGCCCCTAGAGCTCGACTCCGGGGTTGTAGCTAAAGTTGGTACAACTTTAGTTACATCATCTTGGTCTGGGTCCAAAGTTATAGCATCATCAGTTATAACTTTGGTTTCCTTATCCTTATTTTGAGAGGAGACATTCATATCATCAACAATTGTCTCAGTTCTCTTTTCAAGATCATATGCGCATTTATCAAGTTCATCATTGATTCCTTCAATAACTTCTTTATAAATTTCTGGTAAATCATCCCTTGTAAGGCAAAATTCGGGATCATTCATGTCTTCTTCTTCAGTCTGTTCAACTTGTTCAAGCACATTATCTTCATCAAACACAACATGAACACTTTCTTCTATGCACAATGTTCTTTTGTTAAAGACTTTGTAAGCTTTGATATGATAAGAATAACCAACAAACACAGCTTCGTCGCTTCGTGGATCAAACTTGCTTAAGTTACTTTTTCCATTATTTTCGACAAAACATTTACTACCAAAGCAACAGAGATGAACTATATTGGGTTTACTCCCTCTTAAAAGTTCATAGGGAGTCTGCAGCTGAAGCTGAGGGACAGGGAAAGGCAATAATCAGCAATGGGGACAAGGGGCAAGCCAATGGGGATCAGATGATGAGCACTGATAGCCAAGGGGGGTTCTTTGTTGATATCCAGGGTTCAGTCAAGGGGCAAGGAATGGGTAGCCAGGGAAAGAATTTCAGACATGGGGATGCTAGCCATGACAAGCCCAAGATGAGGGATAATGATAGCCAGGACACGAGCTAAGACATGAGCAAACTCAGCCAAGGACAAGCCCACCAACACCAAAACAAAAACCCACAAAATCAACCAGCAGGAGCCACTTGGGGAAGGCACAACTCTCGCCACACCTTGAACCACCAGTTTCCACCATGGCCAGCTAAAACCTTACCCATCTAAGTCCAAAAAAGTCCTAGGGAGCCAGTCTCAAATCACAACACAACTACCCTAAAAATCCAAATCAATTCAGCAGAAAAGCATAAAGCCGTTTTTTCAACTTTTGGGTAGACATTGAGAGACCATCTCCAAAAGTCCTTTGATTGTCTTACCTAGTCTTAGAAAGCCAGCAGAAGAAGGTCAAGGGAGCATTAATGAGGCTCGTCTACAAGCTCCAAGCCAACACCAAACATCAAACATAACGTGAAGCATGTCACTGTCACAAGTCTGCACTTTTGTCTGTTTGACTATTTTCTTTTGTATTTTCAGTCTATAGTTGTTAGCTAGTAGTTTATTGTATTACATTAGTTAATCCTGGCCTTTAGATGAGTTTCTAGGGTCTGTATCAACCAGCTTGAGGCCTATATAAGGACCATTCCTCTTTGTAAGAAAGGCAGTTATTGATTGAATGAAAAGACCTGAGAATTATTCTCATCTCTAAAATCTTTTCAACTTGTGCATTGCTATAGTTGAGAGTCAGGCTTAATGATACCCTGTGCTAGGCTGTGGGTATTGATCAAAGTCTGTGGGCAAGTCGAAACCTCCCTGTGCTCAGACTGTGGGTTGTTTGTCTTGTTGTTTGGCTCAAGTCTGTTCACCTGTGTTAGGTTGTGGTGAGTGAGCTTGGTCAGTCCAGTTTGTGGTCCATTTTCCTGTGTTGAGCTGTGGAAATTGGATAACATTCATATGCTTGTGTCTAAGTTGAGTCTGAGAGTCACCTTGTGTCAATTCATACAAAACCCCTACAATATCATTGTAAATTGGTTATCAGAGCTTTGGTTGTGTGTTCATTATTTCCCTAACTACAACAAAAACACAAAAAATATCCCAATGAGTGAAGAGAGGCTTGCAGGTATTGAAGGAAAGGTGGACCAGTTAGCAGGCACTGTCAATATGGTGCTGGCTGCTCTAAACACTGTCATGGAGAACATCCCACACCCAGTAAGAGGAAGACAACCCCCTAGAGGCAGAGGCAGAGGTCGTGGCCACATGGGTATGGGAAGGGGTCAGCCCCTACAGGAGGAAGAAGGATCAGACTCAAGAGAAAGCAACAGGACTTATGAGGAGATCCCAGATCACACTGACAAGCATCTTAAGGTAGAAATTCCTGAATTCTCGGGTAGTTTAAACCCTGATGACCTACTAGAATGGATTAGGGATGTTGAAAATGTGTTTGAATATAAAGGTTACACTGATGTTAAGTCATTTAAGGTTGCTGTTTTAAGACTGAAAGGGTATTCATCCTTATGGTTTGATAATTTGAAACACCAAAGGATTAAGGAAGGTAAAGAACCCCTTAGGTCTTGGTCAAAACTTAAAAAGAAAATGCTGAGTAAGTTTGTAACCAAAGACTACACCCAAGACCTGATCATCAAACTGTCTAAACTGAAACAAGATGACAGGCCTGTAGAAGCATACCTAAGGGACTTTAAACAATTGACTCTCCAGTGTGAGGTCAATGAGAAACCTGAACAAAGGATTGCCAGGTTCTTAGAGGGTCTAGATAGGAGCATTGCTGCTAGGGTCATAATGCAACCCCTATGGTCCTATGATGATGTTGCCAACCTAGCATTGAGGGTTGAAAAGATGGGTTAAACCAAACCAGCTGTGTCTAAACCTGCTGCTAGACCTGTGTACAAACCTTATAGTGGTGTCAGGATTGCGGAGGCCCCTAAGACAACCACTCAATCAACCACAGACAAGGGAAAGGGAGTTCTGAGCTGCAAACCTAACCCCACCCCAACTGAGAACAAGATTAGGTGTTTCCAGTGTCAGGGCTATGGCCACTTTAGGAAGGACTGTCCTTCTAAGAGAACCATGACACTTATAGAGGTAGAAGAGTGGGAGAGGGAGGGAATGGTTGAGTATGAGGTTGATGAGAGTATGGTGTTAGAGGAGGTAATAGCTGAGAAGGAACCAGTGCAGGACTTAGTTATGGCTCATCCTGATACAGGCCACAACTTAGTCCTATGGAGGCTCATGCACTCCCAACATACCCCATTGGAGGATGACCAGAGGTCTTTGATATTCAGAAGTAGATGCACAATCCAGGAGAGGGTCTGTAACTTGATAATAGATGGAGGGAGTTGTACTAATGTAGCTTCCATCACCCTAGTAAACAAGCTAAGCCTGGTTACTCAAGAACATCCACACCCCTACAAACTGAGATGGCATAACAAGGGGGCTGAGGTGAGGGTTGATAGACAATGCTTAGTCCCATTCTCTATTGGGAAAGTATACAAAGATGAGGTGTTATGTGATGTAGTGCCTATGGATGCTTGCCATCAACTGCTAGGGAGACCTTGGGAGTTTGACAGGAACATAACCCACCAGGGGAGGGATAACACTTATAGTTTCAGGCATGGGGGAAAGAAGGTCACCTTGACACCCTTACCACCCAACCAGAGGAGTTATGGGAGTCTTAATATGCCAGAGGAGGTTAATGGAGTACTTTTCTTGTCAGAGGCAGCCATGATTAAGGAAATGAAACAAGAACAACCTATAATCATCTTGCTGTCTAAGGAGGTTGTAGAGGGGGAAGGCTCCAAGTTGCCTGCAGAGGTTGAACCTCTAATCCTGAGGTACAAGGAAGTCTTTCCTATGGAGTTACCAGATGGGCTATCACCCCTAAGGGGAATAGAGCATCACATTGATTTAGTCCCAAGTTCTGTGCTGCCAAACAGACCAGCTTACAGAAGTCATCCAGCTGCCACCAAGGAGCTGCAGAAACAGATTGAGAAACTCATGGGCAAGGGATTTGTAAGGGAGTCCCTAAGTCCCTGTGTTGTACCTGCTCTGTTAGTGCCTAAGAAGGATAGCACCTGGAGGATGTGCACTGGCAGCAGAGCAATCAACAACATCACAGTCAAGTATAGGTTCCCCATTCCAAGATTAGATGATATGCTTGATGAGCTGAGTGGAGCTCAGATCTTTTCAAAGATTGATCTGAGGCAGGGATACCATCAGGCGAGGCTCAGAGAAGGCGATGAATGGAAGACTGCTTTTAAAACAAAGCATGGACTGTATGAGTGGCTTATGATGCCTTTTGGGTTGTCCAATGCACCAAGCACTTTCATGAGGCTTATGACAGAAGTATTGAGGCCTTGCTTGGGCAGGTTTGCTGTGGTTTACTTTGATGACATCCTGGTATATAGTAGCAGCAAAGGGGAGCATCTCAGACATCTTGAGACAGTATTCAGGATTTTGAAGGAGCAGAAATTGTTTGGGAAGTTGGAGAAGTGTACCTTCATGGTTGAGGAGGTGGCATTTGTAGGATACATTGTGTCAGGGAGAGGGATATCAGTTGACCAAGAGAAGGTTGCAGCAATTCAAACCTGGCCTACTCCTAAAACCATCACTGAGGTTAGGGGGTTCCATGGGTTGGCATCATTCTATAGGAGGTTCATCAAAAATTTCAGCTCAGTTGTTGCACCTATCACTGAATGTCTGAAGAAAGGGGAGTTCCAGTGGAC
Organism: Heliosperma pusillum; assembly: GCA_022085475.1. Lineage (NCBI taxonomy): Eukaryota > Viridiplantae > Streptophyta > Magnoliopsida > Caryophyllales > Caryophyllaceae > Heliosperma > Heliosperma pusillum. The sequence continues at coordinate 34,907 of JAIUZE010066431.1, forward strand.
TGAGGATGCCCAACAGCCCTTTGAGAGAATTAAAAGGCTAATGTGTGAGACTCCAATCCTCAAGCTACCTGATTTTGATCAGCTTTTTAAGGTGGAATGTGATGCAAGTGGGGTTGGCATTTGGGCAGTCTTGATCCAGGGTCAGAAACCAGTTGCCTATTTTAGTGAGAAGTCAAATGGGGCAAAGCTTAAATACTCTACCTATGACAAGGAGTTCTATGCTATCATCAGGGCACTCATGCATTGGGGGCATTACTTGAAGCCAAAGCCCTTTGTCCTACATTCAGATCATGAGGCACTAATATACATCAGTGGCCAACACAAGCTCAACCACAGGCATGCCAAATGGGTGGAATTCCTACAATCCTTCACATTCTCTAGCAAATATAAGGAAGGAAAGCAAAATGTTGTGGCAGATGCCTTGTCCAGAAGACATTCCCTACTATCAGTCATGAAGCAGAGGGTATTGGGATTTGAATTTCTGAAAGAATTGTATAAGGAGGACCCTGACTTTGCTGAAGAGTGGATCACACAAACTGAAAGAGGAAGAGCTCAGAGGAGCAAGTACATGTTACAGGAAAGGTTCCTATTCCAAGGGAACAAGCTATGCATTCCTAGGGGTTCTTAGAGGGATCTACTCATCAAGGAGGTACACTCAGAAGGCCTAGGGGGACACTTTGGGGTTCAAAAGACACTTGATATACTGCAGAACCAGTTCTATTGGCCAAAGATGATGGGTGATTTTCAGATTGTCCTCAGGAGGTGCTCAACATGCCAGCAGGCCAAGAGTTCTTTCCAGGCTGGGCTATACACTCCACTACCAGTACCAAGTAAACTTTGGGAGGATGTGAGCATGACTACCCAGAACACAAAGAGGTAAGGATTCTGTAATGGTTGTTGTTGACAGGTTTAGTAAGATGGCTCATTTTGTAGCATGCAAGAAGACTAAGGATGCTGCAAGTGTTGCTGAGCTCTACTTGAAGAAGATTGTGAGGCTGCATGGGATTCCAAAGACAATAGTCTCAGACAGGGATACTAAATTCATGAGTTACTTTTGGAAGACCCTGTGGAGGCTATTTAAGACAAGACTACTATTCAGTACTTCCCACCACCCTCAAACTGATGGCCAAACTGAGGTCACAAACAAGACACTAGGGAGGATCCTAAGGTGCCTGGTTAGCAAATCTTTGAAGGATTGGGACCTAAAGCTAGCTCATGATGAGTTTGCCTTCAACAGGGCACCCTCATCTGCAACAGGTCATAACCCATTTGAAGTTGTCTATGGGGTTAATCCACTTATGCCCCTAGAACTAGCTAACATACCAAGGGAGGAGGTGAGCTTTGATACTAAAAAGAGGGCTGAACAAATGGTATAGTTATATGAGGCAGTCGGGAGGCAGATAGAAAAGGCAAATGAAAGGTACAAGAAGCAGTCCAAGACTCCTAAGTCAAGGAAGGAGTTCATGCCAGGGAATCTGGTATGGGTTCACTTAAGGAAGGAAAGGTTCCCAGCTAGGAGGAAGAACAAGCTCATGCCTAGAGCTGATGGTCCATTTGAAATCATAAAGAGTATTGGTCCAAATGCTTATAAGGTTGATCTACCTGGAGACTATGGGGTTCATGGCACTTTCAATGTAAGGGATCTCAGTCCATACTATGGGGATTCTGAGGATGAGGAGGCTACAGGCTTGAGGACAAGCCCAGTTCAACCAGGGGAGGATGCAGCATGAGCTGAGGGACAGGGCAAGGCAATAATGAGCAATGGGGATGAGGGACAATGATAGCCAGACACGAGCCAAGACATGAGCAAACTCAGCCAAGGACAAGCCCACCAACACCAAAATAAAAACCCACAAAACCAACCAGCAGGAGCCACTTGGGGAAGGCACAACTCCCACCACACCTTGAACCACCAGTTGCCACCATGGCCAGCTAAAACCTTACCCATCTAAGTTCAAAAAAGTCCTAGGGAGCCAGTCTCAAATCACAACACAACTACCCTAAAAATCCAAATCAATTCAGCAGAAAAGCAGAAAAGCATAAAGTAGTTTTTTCCACCTTTGGGTAGACATTGAGAGACCACCTCCAAAAGTCATTTGATTGTCTTACCCAGTCTTAGAAAGCCAGCAGAAGAAGGTCAAGGGAGCATTAATGAGGCTCGTCCACAAGCTCCAAGCCAACACCAAACATCAAACATAACCTGAAGCATGTCACTATCACAAGTCTGCACTTTTGTCTGTTTTACAATTTTCTTTTGTATTTTTAGTCTATAGTTGTTAGCTAGTAGTTTGTTGTATTCCAGTAGTTAATCCTGGCCCTTAGATGAGTTTCTAGGGTCTGTATCAACCAGCTTGAGGCCTATATAAGGACCCTTGCTCTTTGTAAGAAAGGCAGTTATCGATTGAATGAAAAAACCTGAGAATTATTCTCATCTCTAAAATCTTTTCAACTTGTGCATTGCTGTAGTTGAGAGTCAGGCATGTTGATACCCTGTGCTAGGCTGTGGGTATTGATCAAAGTTTGTGGGCAAGTCCAAACCTCCCTGTGCTCAGACTATAGGTTGTTTGTCTTGTTGTTTGGCTCAAGTCTGTTCACCTGTGCTAGGCTGTGGTGAGTGAGCTTGGTGAGTCCAGTTTGTAGTCCATTTTCCTGTGTTGAGCTGTGGAAATTGGATAACATTCATATCCTTGTGTCTAAGTTGAGTTTGAGAGTCACCTTGTGTCAATTCATACAAAACCTCTACAATATCATTGCAGAGTCTTTTTGAGAATCGGTCTAATGATAGCTCTATTGTGCACATAACATGCAGTACTAATGGCTTCAGCTCAAAAGTTTTTAGGAAGGCCACTACACAAAAGTATAGTGCGAGCCATTTCCTTTAGTGTTCTATTCATACGTTCAACGACACAATTTTTTTGTGGGGTTTGTGGTGCAGAAAAGTTATGTCCTACACCATTCTCCCTACAATATTCTATAACGGCTTGATTATCAGATTCTGTGCCATGCTCAGTACGAATAGAAACTAAGTTTTTATCAAATTTGTTTTGGGCAAGCTTCATTAATACTACAAACTCATCGAAAGTTTCAACTTTAGTAAAAAGAAAGATAGGCCAAACATACCTTGAGTAATCGTCGACTAGGACGAACACATACCTTGATCAACCACGGCTTCTGACTTTCATAGGTCCACACGAATCCATGTGTACCAACTCGAGTGGACGAACTGTGCTTACTACTCGTTTTGGTTTGAATGAAGATCTAACTTGTTTACATCGGGCACATGAGTCACACATTTTTTCTTGTTCAAATTTGATTAAAGGTAAACCCTCAACTAAATCCCACAATTTGAGTTTCTTTAAAATTGTTGGACTTATGTGTGCAAACCTCTTGTGCCACAAGCATGAATCATCTATAGTAACTTTCATGCACGTAATGGAATTTGTAGTGACTGTATTCAAATCAATCATATACACATTCCTCTTACGTAGACCCTCAAGAATGACATTACTAGTACTTTCAACTATGATACGACAAACATTTGAGTGAAAAACGACTTTGTTTCCTTTGTCACATAGTTGAGAGATACTTAGTAGATTATATTTAAGACCACTTACCAGATAAAAATTATTAATGGCATGTGAAGAAGATATACCAATCTTGCGTACACTCATTATTTTGCCCTTCTTGTTATCTCTAAACGTAACTTTACCACCGTCAAAGGGCTCTAGTGAAAGAAAATATTTTTTATTTCCGGTCATGTGTCTCGAACACCCACTGTCGAGATACCATTGATTATTGTAACACCCGCAAATGTACCATATTTTTATAGTAAAAATATTATACGGATACTTTTCAGCGAAATTTAGTTTTAGTTTAGAATTAAATCTTCCGTGTCTAGTTTAGAATTTCCGAGTTCGTATTTGGACTTTACGCGAGATTTCAAGTAAGTTACGTCTTAAGACGTTTTTGGGCTTTTTCTCATGTTTTCCACTTACTCCTTCATATACTCTCTCACAACCCTAACTCCCTCATTCAATCTTCTTCTTCTTCCTCACTAAGTAAACACCAAAACCTAGCCTCCATATTTGCTCAAGTCTTAATATCGATCCTACACCTTCATTTCTTGCTCAAATTCACTAAGGTTCGTCTTATTCCTTCCCTCTCATCGTCCTCTATCTTATTTGGTAAAAAATTACCGTCTTTCTCGTTTTTCAATTTATCCGTCTTTCTCAAAGGTGAATTATATTCATCTTTTATATCTAATTGTAGGTGGAGACTTTCTAGACCCCGGCAAAGATTACTATCTAGTGGAGGAAGACTTAGAAATCGATTAAAGACGCGAAACGGTAATGGTGAAGGGTTACTCGATATCATTTACGTGTCTTTATGTGTTTTCTATGTTAGAAATCGTACTTAGAATATGATTAGTAATCTTAGGAATTGTGTTGTTGATGATGGTTTTTGTTAGTTGATAATTGGTATGAGAATTTATGGGTTGTGATGATAAATGAGGATTTTTGTTTGTTGATAACATGTTGGAGTTTGATCGTGCCTGAGTCCAGCGAAGGACGCTGGCAGCGTCGTGGGACGCTGGCAGCGTTTCTCGCTGCCAGTTTTTCCCAAAGTCGACTGCAGTTTTCCTGCACTGACCCCTTTTCGTAACATGATCGTATCTCCTTCGTTACTTTCTTTTTTTGGGCTTCTGACCTACCGTTGGAACCGTAAGAGGATACGCTATCACCTCCACTTGGAATTTCTGCATTTGAATATCTAGAACTCTAGTTATGACCGTTTGAAGTGGACCCTTGTTTTAGTTGGTTTCCAAACACGTTGTTTTGGAGAGGGGATCTATGTTTCATATATATTATGCTTCTTAAACTTGTTCTAATGCTTATGTATCATGTATTGATTCATTTTTATCATAGTTAAATTTATATAATTCCCTATTCTCATGTTTTGTGACGGTTTTTGGTATGTCCCACTTGAGTCGGTTTTTACACATGTTACGGTTTGAGCACAAATTTCCTATGTGCTTTGTACTCTCATTTCCTTGGCTACCTCCACGTTCGTAAGCCTGGAATGTCGGAACGGGGAGTGTATCCTTACTGCTTGATTGCATGTGTTAGTGGGCATATAGCGACGTTGTTGGGAGGCGAACGCTTTGCGTTGATCGACCCGGCCGTCAAATGTTGAATACTTGTGAGGTGGTGTCATTGCATGTAGCGTACCACTTCTTATGATGCTTGTGCTCTTTTCCGCCTCTTTCGTTAATGTCGACCGAATTTGGGGTACTCGGCGTCTATGATTGACCGAGTCTTGGATGCAAAATGTCATCGCTTGTCGAATCGGAAAACGGTTTATTCCGAGAGTCTGGCCAGGTTTAGACTAGGACCGGGTATTTATATCGTAGTCCTACCAGGAGGAAATTAGTCTACATATACGAAATGTCATCGTGTATACGTTCAGGGAAATGTTTATTCCGTGGATGCGATTTTAATCATTCTTGCCATGTACACGGTGCTAGTGCGTGTCATTTGCCGTGAGAGAGGTCGTCAATGTATTTGTATGTTTGGATGGATGATTATATGATGGATTATTCGTGACCGTTGGATGACTTGGCATGGTTTGTTTGCCGAGTCTCAATCTTATCAAACTTATGACGCTAACGGTGAGATGCAAGCCCTAGTGAGTGTATATGGTTGCCTAAGAGTGTCATCCCCGAGTCTATCTATCATATGATGGTTACGGATTTGTACTTCATATGCTCTTATCATTATATAATTAATTGCCTATCTATCCTTATCGTATTTCACATGTATATCTATATATGCATGCTTCTACTTTTGTATTTCCTTTTATGTACGTTTAATGTGATATGGCTGGGAGAACCCGGAGTTACTCCCCACTAACTGTGGCGTTCATGTTTTTCATGGATGAACAGGTTGCTTGTTTTGGATGGCTTTTTGCTTGTGGCATTTTGGGTTCGGGTGTGAGCTAGCGGGCGTTGTCCTGAATGAAACACCTCTAGACGATTTTTAGCTTGTTGCTAATAACTTTGTTGTTGGATAACATTTTGAGAGACTACGTCTCTTTGTAGTATATTCTATTTTAGTTTGTATTTATTTGACATTCCTCGTATTTCTATCTTGCATGTAAAAAGTTTTAAAAACATCGTATTTTCCGCTATATAAATCACATGCTTGTTATGTTTTATTTCCGCATTCGCGTGTTGTCACAATTATTCGCTTTCACTATTATCTGCAAGGGAATCAAATACAACTTTTAGGTGCCCAAACTAAGTTGGGTCCTTTATGGTTAGTGACTCCGTAAATTTGATCCTTCCTAACTCATACCTGTTTTACCATTCTTTTGGTCTTAACATAGGATTGTCTAGGTTTATTATAATACATTCTAGGTTTTCTATTGTCGTGACGCACACTAGGTTTGAATGACTGCTTTTGATTCACATTCGCTTTAGATGATGAAGGTTTTGATGTGTAATCGAAAGCCATGTCATAAAACAATCTGAACTCATTGTTTATTATTTCTTCACATTCAGATTCTGGTTCAGACTCATTAACACTAGACGATGCGTCATGTTCTTTAACAAAATCAGCTTGATTTTTATTATCATTGGCATATTTAACACAATCCTCTTTACCATGACCTGTGTGACCACAATAAATGCAAATCAGATATTCTGAAAGATTGACATATTTCCTTCTCCTGAAATCACGATCAGAAGGAGTGGATTTGCACTTATCGTGGTCTCTGCGACTATAACATTCATGTCCTAGACCCATCTTCATGTTATTGTTAGACTGTTAAGTTTAAGACTTTCTGAGTTCCTCCTCACTTATCATGAACTTTTCGTGCATGAGGAAGCAATTCCTTCAAAGACTGAATTTCTTTTTCACATATCGAATGGTCTACATTCGAGTCTTTGGAGGGATTCTTCTTTTTAAAGTTTTCACGAAAATCATTAAAGCGCTTGTTCAAGATGAATTTCTCCTCATTATGTTGATCATTGACTTGGGAAAATTTAGCCTCTATAAATTTCAATTGATGAGAAAGAAAAGTGTTTTCTTTCTTGTGATCAATGATAGCAACTTGCTTCGCCTTAGCATCAGATTTCAAAAGCTCCCTGCCTTTCTTCAATTCTAAAGTTATAGCCTCATTAGCTATAACTTTGGCTTGAAGATTTTTAATGTTGAGTTTTAACTCTGAGATTATAGCTTCATTAGCTATAACTTTAGACTCAAGAGTGACTTTCTCAACATTTGTCATATCTGAAGTTGTAGCTGGAGTAGCTGTAACTTTAGATTTGAGATATTTGGCTTTGGCCTTTAGAAGTTGGTTTTACTCAGCAATGTCTAAGATTTGTTCCTTAAGGTCTATTAACTCTAGAGTTTGTTCATGACAATGATTTAGGGTTTCTTCAAAATACTTAACTAAGGACTTCTTAGATAATTTATTAACTTGCTTTTTAAGTTCAAGATGACTAACCTCTTCTTCATCGTCTGAATCTGAGTCTGAATTACCGACAAGGCACATCTCAGATCTTGAGCAATTAGTTTCATTGTCACTGTCAAAAAATAGGTCAAGACTGACGTTGCTCAGACATAGATTAACAACTTATTCTTCCTCTTACTCGTCGTCTTCTGTGTAGAGATCTCCCCAGCAATAAGCCATCATGACTTGCTTGAATTCCTTCTTGGTTTTGTCTCGTTGTTTTTGTCTTTAATTTTCTTCCAGGTGGGGCAATCTTTAATCATATGATCATTGTCCCCACTCTTGAAGCAACCACGATTTGAGAGAGATCCTTTTGACTCCGTTGATTTCTTATAAGTTTTTCTAGTGTTATTGTTAGGCGTTTTCCTTGTTTTCAATTAAAGAATTTTTTTCTTAAAACGCTTAGCAAATAACACTGTTTCATCCTCAAGATCTGAATCTTGTTTTTCGCTGGACTCAGCTTGTAAGGCCATTTTCTTGCTATTATTAGCATCGGCGTCATCCTCATCAAGGGTAATCTCGTGAGCCATTAGGGTTCCGGGTAGCTCTTGATAGGATAGATTAGATAGGTCCTTACACTCCTCTATTACCGTCACCTTAGGTCTCCATCGTTTGGACAGACTCCTAAGGATGTTTCTAGCAATTTCCTCGGAATCAAAAGTTCTTCTTATATTTTTCAATTCATTGACGATACTACGGAAGCTAGTGGTCATGCTATCAAGCGTTTCATTTTGCTCCATAGAGAACAATTCGTATTTTCGCATTAACAGTGCAATACGTTGCTTTTGGACACCAGTGTTCCCCTCATAGGCTAACTCTAGACTGTCCCATATTTCCTTGGCAGATGAACTAGATGCAAAGCGATCAAAATCAGTAGCAATTATGCCGTTTTGCAACAGACTAATAGCTTTTGAGTTTATCTCAGCTTTCTTATAATCCGCCTCAACATAGTCCTCTTCCTTCTTTTCGGACCATTATTCTTTATTATGAGAGTAGGAGTGCAACGACTACCATTCTTTTCAGACCATTCTTGTGAAAATATGTTAGAAGTGCCAATAATAGATCGAAGCAAGAACTTATTCGGACCATTCTTAATGATTAGCCAGCATTCGCAGTCATTGCCCTTAATGTAATGGGTCATCATATTTTTCCATAAACCATAGTTCTTCCCATTGAATACGGGAAACTTTAGGTATTTGGAATCCATTGAAGTAAAATTAAATGCAGCGGAAAGTAGATAAACAAAATAAGATAAAAGGATCAGACTCCTTGCTATAAGTCAATCAAGAGCACGAGGCTCCGATACCAAGTGTAGAGTCTATTGATCGAATACGAAAGAGGAGGGGGGGTGAATTGATTATTAAAAACTAGCCCCACTTTTTCGATTTTTATGATGTATAAATAATTACTTGATTTTATTGAGTAAAATCAACCAATTAATTAATCAATGAATTATGCAAATAACGAAATAAATAAATAAAGAGGGACACAAGAGATTTTTAAAGTGGTTCAGTTTCACAAATCGAAACCTACGTCCACTATTCTCAATTAATAATTCTTAGTACCTCTCTACAGATTACAAAAATTATCAACCCACTCGTATAACCAACTATGATCATAACTTAGATTGAGTATCGCTAAATACTCTATACTATCTTACGTTAGTGAGAAAATAGAATATAACTCAGACAAATTCTCTTTAAAGAATAAGTAAGATTATGTGATGTATTATTATCCAATAACGTATTTCACTCGAGTGATTGACAAAGATTGATGCTTGACTTTTTTCGAAACAAACAATAAAAATAATAAATATTTTGCTCAAAGTTTTTTTAAAATTAATTTGTAAAACTCTCTCAAATGTGCATAAAAGTCTAGTTGGATGTTTGCGATCAATGGAGTATTTATAGTAAAAGCATAGGAGAGGTAAACTCTAAACCTTTTCTTTTTCTTTAAGAAAGATATTTATCTTTCATCTCAAAATATTGTTGTGAAAGTATGTTTTAAAACCCTAATTTGATCGAAAGAGTAAAACGTGCCAAAGAGGCCATTTCCTCTTCTTCACGCAACCCTAGGTTGTTGTCCATACACACGCAACCCTATGAGGCACAAACCCAAGGTATTTCAAAACACTAGGTGGCACAACCACTAGGTGTGCTTATTAGGTTAACATTAAAATTAGATAAAATGTATTAGAAACCCTAGGTAGCATGACAACACATAAGTTGTGAGACACCCCGCGATTTCGTAGTAAAGTAAACACATAGATTTGCACCGGAAAAATACGAGATTTTTAAAACTTTAAAAGCAAAACCGCGACGACTGTCACTATATTATAAAACCAAAACTTAATTTAATATATCGTTTATACAAATTGCATATTAAGTAAATAAAAAGGACATTGATCCCTTGATAAAACACAATTAAGTTAATAAACTAATATAAACTACACGCTAAGTGACACTGATCCCTTGATAAAACATTGCTTGCTAGCTCACTCGCCACAACCCCATGCAAGCACCAACATGTAACATGTTCATTCATTAAAAATGAATGCCACAGTCAGTGGGGAGTAACTCAGAGTTCTCCCAGCCATATCACATCAAAACGCACATAAGCAAGTATAGAAACATGCATCATCATGCATACATACATATCATGCCGATTATAAGTAGAGAATTTCATATTAACATTGTATAAGCATGCGAAACATCCATCGTATCATCATCATGCAACATCGACTCGGGGAAGACTCCCTTTGGCAACCACATGTACACTAAGGGCTTTCATCTCACCATTAGCGACATATGCTTGAGAAGGTTAGCGACTCGACATACAAACCAATCATAGACATCCAGCAATTCCAAGTGTACAATCCATCATATGATCACACATAAGCATATACACTCTCACGGTAAATGACACGCACTAGCATCTGTACAAGCAAGTATGATCAATCACGTCCACGGGATAAACATTTCCCTAAACCGAATACGATAAACATTTCGTACACGAAAGATTCACACGTCCATGGGATAAACATTTACCTGAACCGTATACGATAAACATTTCGTACACGAAAGACTCATTTCCCCCCGGTAGGACGACGATAATGATACGGTCCTAGTCTAAACCTGGTCAGACTCTCGGAATGAACATGTTCCGATTCGACATGCGATAAACATTTTGCATCCAAGACTCAATCAACACAAAGGACGTCGGGTACCCCAAATTCGGCTAAACCACACGAAAGAGGCAGAAAAGGCACAAGAATCATATACAAGCAAGTACGCTACATGCAATGACACCACCTCGCAAGGATACAATATTTGACGACCGGATCGATCAACGCATTGCGTTCGCCTACCAAAAACGTCGTCATATCCCCACTGAAAAATGCATTCAAGCACCAAGGATACACCCCATCGCTCCACCATTCCAGTCTAACGACTATGAGGGTGTAGCCGGAAAATAAGAGTTCAAAGCGTCCAACAAGTGGTGCTCAAGTCATCACGTAAGGCAAACCAACTGAAAAAAGGTAAACATGTTAAAACCGTCACTAAACAAGTGATAAAAGCTATGAGATATTATATATTCTAAGCATGAATATTGGATGTCATGACATCGGTTTATAAGTTAAACAATTAATATAAACTGTCTAAAGTGACGACAATTGAAGAAAAACACATGGAGAAGGGAATCAGGGGATCCCAGCCAGCCAAGGTGACCAGCGGCAGCCCACCCGCTGATCACCACCCCAACCGCAACAATAACAACAATAAGGCCGAGACACCTAGCAGGTTATGGTGACCGGCGGCCGGCCACCCAATGGGGTCTTGGGCAATCCTGAAAAACCGAGCAAGGACAAGGGGGAGCGACTCCCAGCCGGCTAGGTAGCAGCCGGCTACCCGTGTGACAACCCTCGCGATAGCGAAAATAAAACATAACAAGCATGCAATTTATATAGCGGAAAATACGATATTTTTGAAACTTTAAACATGCCAAAAGAAAATTTCGAGGAATGTCAAATAATTACAAGCTAAAGTATAATATACTACAAAGAGACGTAGTCTCTCAAAATGTTATCGAACATCAAAGTGGTTTAGCAAACTAGCTAAGAAACGTCTAGGGATGAATCGTCGAGGCCAACGCCCGCTAGCTCACACCCGAACCCAAAAACAACAAATTTCATCCAAGCAACCTGTTCATCCTAAAAACATGAACGCCACAGTCAGTGGGGAGTAACTCCGGGTTCTCCCAGCCATATCACAAATTACATACTTAAACGGTAATAAACAAATAGAAGCATACATATATATATATATATACATGTGAATTACGTGAAGGATAAATAGGCATTTCAATATATAAAGATATAGGCGCATGAAGTACAAAACCATAAGCATCAGATTATAGACAAACTCGGGGAAGACACCCTTAGGCAACTATATACTCACTAGGGCTTACATCTCACCGTTAGCGGCATATATTTGATAAGATAGAGACTCGACATATAAACTGTAAGTATCAGATCATAGACAACTCGGGGAAGACACCCTTAGGCAAATATATACTCATTAGGGCTTGCATCTCACCGTTAGTGGCATATACTTGATAGCAAGTATGACATATAAACATCTGTCCAAACACTCGATTATAGTAACATTATCTCTCACGGTTAATGACACGCACTAGCACCATGTTCATAGCAAGTATGATCAATTCGCATCCACGGGATAAACATTTCCCTAAACGCATACACGATTAACATTTCGTATATGTAGACTCAATTCCTCCTGGTAGGACGACGATATAAAAATCCGATCCTAGTCTAAACCTGGCCAGACTGTCGGAATAACATTTTCCGATTCGACATGCGATACACATTTCGCATCCAAGACTCGGTCAAACACAGAAGCCGAGTACCCCAAATTCAGTCAACCTTCACGAAAGAGGCAGAAAGAGCACAAGCATCATAAACAAGCGGTATGCTACATGCAATGACACCACCTTGCAAAGATACGACATTTGACGGCCGGGTCTATCAACGCATAGCGTTCGCCTCCCAACAACGTCGTCATATCTCCACTAAAACATGCATACAAGCAAAAAGGATACACCTCTTCGTTCCGACATTCCGGTTTAACTAGCAAGGAGGTATAGCCGGGGAATGAGAGTTCATAGCACTTAATGATTAGTGCTGAAATCAAAACATAGGTAGAACCGACTCAAAGGGGGACATATCAAAAACCGTCACAAAACATGTGATATAAGCATGATATAAATGTAACAATGATAAACATGAGATAATACGTGATTAGATAAGCATTAGACCAAGTTTAAGAAGTATAATGAATAAGAAACATAAATCTCATCTCAAAACAACAAGTTTGGAAACTATTAAAATAAGGGTCCACTTCAAAAGGTCATAATTAGAGTTCTAGACATGAAAGTGCATAAATTCCAAATGGAGGAGATAGATTATCCTCTTACGGTTCCAACGGTAGGTCAGAAGCCCAAAACAAGAAAGTAACGAAGAAGATATGACCATTTTACGAAAATGGGTCTGTACAGGAAAACTGCAGTCGTCACGACCGTGACTTGTATGTCACGCTCGTGACATGTCTTTCATGACCGTGACTTGCATGTCATGCCGTGAAAGGTTTGTCACGCAAGGGTATTGGGTCTGCCTCTTATTTCACGCCCGTGACATATAGGTCACGCCCGTGACTTGGGTCGAGACATCTCTTTTTTGTTCTAAACTCAATCATGGCTTCCCCAAAATAGATCCACACACAAGATTAACAACAATGAGTGATTGAAACCAACAACATATATGTCACCTTGCATAATATTAACATCAAAGAAGCATATGAGATGGATTAAACATATAAATGAGTAATAAACACTTATTCATGTGAAATCAACACAAAGAATTAATCTTTCACTAGTAAATACAACAATTAACACATAAAACACATATTGATATCGAGTAACCCTTCACCGTTACCTTTGTGCGTCTTCAATCGTCTTCTAGTTCTTCCTCCACGAGGTAATAATCCTTGTCGGGGTCTTGAAGGTCTCCACCTACTCAAGGACACCAAAAGATGAATACAATTCACCTTTGAGAAAGACGGAAAAATTGAAAATAAGAAAGACGGTAATTTTATTACCACACAAGGTAGAGGACGATAAGAGGGGAAGATTATGATAAAAATCAAAGGATTTGAGTGAGGAATGGATGAGTTATGAGAAGCTTGAGTTAATAAAGAAAATGGTGGTTAGGGTTTTAGTGGTTTGTAAGAGGAAGAAGAGGTGAGTAAAGAGGATGAGTGGAAAATGAGGAAGTTAGGGTTATAAGGGGAGTTATAAGGTGATTGGAAAAATATGGGGAAAAGCCCAAAAGCGGCTTAAGGCGTAACTCACACGGAATTTCGAGTAGAGTCCAAATACGAACTCGGATTTGCTAAATTAGACACGGGAAACTAAGTTCTAGACTAAAACTAAAATTACGCTGAAAAGTATCCGTATAATATTTTTAAAATACAAATAGGGTACATTTGCGGGTGTTACAACCCGGCTAGGGCACACACTTGTCCAAAATCTCCAAATTTAACACTCAACCAAACAGAGAACTCCCAGCCGGGGTGGGGGCGGCGGCCGGCCACCCAGCTGGGGGCCACGGTCACGGAAAACAACAACATTCAACAATCACTAGAAATCCTTTTCCCATCCAATCAATTTTACCAACGCTTATCATCATCCAATCATATTAAACGCAACATAATCATACCCAATCTTTACTAGTGGTCAATTAATACATCAAAAGGTAACATTTATCACTCAAACATAAGTTTAACATAATGAATGAATGAATCCAACAACATAAATGTAACTTTGCATAAGATTAGGACAAAATAGGTGTATGAGATGGATTAAACATATAAATGAGTAATAAACACTTATTCATGTGAAATCAACACAAAGAATTCATCTTGCACTAGTAAAGACAATAATTAACACATTAAATACATATTGATATAGAGTAACCCATCACCGTTACCTCGATTAGAACTTCAAATCTTCAATTCGCAAGCTAACTACCAACCCACATGAATTCCTTGACCCTAAATCTTCAATATACATCTTTTTCCCGATAAATAAAGCGACAAGAACCCAAAACCAAAATATGGTAAAAGGCGGTCTTAAAATAACGTTAAAAGTTTCAATCTTTTATTAGCTAGAAAGAAAGAGGAAGGTGAGAGGATTCCGAAACATTAAAAACGAAATTGAATTATGTTAAGAAACGAAGAAGTTATGCCCGTCTTAAGTTAAACGCAACATAATCATACCCAATCTTTACTAGTGGTCAATTAATACATCAAAAGGTAACATTTATCACTCAAACATAAGTTTAACATAATGAATGAATGAATCCAACAACATAAATGTAACTTTGCATAAGATTAGGACAAAATAGGTGTATGAGATGGATTAAACATATAAATGAGTAATAAACACTTATTCATGTGAAATCAACACAAAGAATTCATCTTGCACTAGTAAAGACAATAATTAACACATTAAATACATATTGATATAGAGTAACCCATCACCGTTACCTCGATTAGAACTTCAAATCTTCAATTCGCAAGCTAACTACCAACCCACATGAATTCCTTGACCCAAAATCTTCAATATACATCTTTTTCCCGATAAATAAAGCGACAAGAACCCAAAACCGAAATATGGTAAAAGGCGGTCTTAAAATAACGTTAAAAGTTTCAATCTTTTATTAGCTAGAAAGAAAGAGGAAGGTGAGAGGATTCCGAAACATTAAAAACGGAATTGAATTATGTTAAGAAACGAAGAAGTTATGCCCGTCTTAAGTTTAGATCTAGAAAATGGGTTATATAAAAAGTTTGAGGAAATGGATATTTTATGTTATGAAAAGAAAGAGGAGGATGAGAGGAGAAGATTAATGTAAAAATCGTCAAGTTTCGTTGAGAGACAGAGAAATGACATTCGTCTTAAGATTATAAAGTTATGGAGTTTTAATGGGGGTTTGGTGTTTGGGGAAGAAGATGAAGATGGTATTAAGTTGCTGAAATTTTGAGGAGGAAGGAGGAGGGATAAGTGGGTTTATTTGAGAAGGTGACTAATAGAAAGTTCAAATTACATATCGGGTCAACTCACTTTGATTTTCACGTAGAATCCGATTATGAACTCATAACGGACTGAAATGCGACGGTTTCTACTGAACTAAACTAAATTCTATTCAATATTAATTTAAAGCCACAAAATCATAAATTATCAACTTCAAATATTTTAATCAAAAAAAGTAAAAGACGAATTCATAAAATTTACTACTTTAGTAAATTACTCATTATTATAAAATCTGGGGTGTTACAAGTTGTATTACTAACCAATAGAATTTCATAAATACATTAACTATAAAAAACTTTTGATAAATATAAAATACTCTCTCTTTTTTGAAAACATTTAAAAGATTTTGTTTCCAAAATCATGCATCAATTTCATCATCCAAAGTAATAGGTGAAATAACTATAACTTTGAACTTAGTATGTAAAGTTATAAGTGAAATAGTTAAAACTTTACTTACATAAAAATCACTCTAATGGAATAGTTATCAAATGACGACCTATACTATCTAATCTTCACAAAGATCTTCAATATACGAATCATCGCTTTATCTTGATCACAAAGACCCTCCATCTTGAGTCTCGTGTTATTTGAAATAGATCTTGCTTGAATTGTTTCTTCAATGTTATAACCAGAATAGCTATAACTTTCCAAATGAATTTCCAAAGTTATACCTCAAGCTCCTGTAACTTTGTCCTTCTTACTTGTAATTGTTGTTAGCTATAATAAGACTAAAGCACACAATTACGTGCATATGATATATCAATTAAATCAAATCTATCAATTAACCACATTATCAAATACATACACTTGTCATTATCAAAACTATACCATAGATCCAACAATATCTCTCATGACTTACCCGTCTCTCTCCATTGTGATAGCCAAGCCGCTCTACACATAGCTAATAACCCCAATTTTCATGAACCCGCGAAACATATTGAGATCGATTGTCATTTTGTGCAGGATGAAATTCATCGCGGTACCATTGCACCCACCTACATCCCTACATCACTCCAATTAGGTGACATCTTGACAAAGGCTTTCGGCTTTCAGCAGTTTTCAGATAAAGGACTTTGGTAAGTTAAAATATTTTCTCGGTATTGAGGTTGCTCGGAATACTACTGGAATATTTCTCTGTCAATGTAAGTATGTGCTCGTTATTTTGAATGAAACCGGTCTCCTAGGTTCTCGGCATTCCAGTACATCAATGGAAGAAAGTCGTAGATTGGCTCTTGCGTCTGACGCACTCATGGCGGACTCGGCTCGTTATCGTCGACTGGTTGGGCGATTAATATATTTGACCATTACACGTCCGGAATTGTCATATTCTGTGCACATACTTTCATAGTTTATGCAGTAACCCACTGTGTCTCAATGGGAAGCCGTTATTCAAGTCGTTGGTTACTTGAAATCTAGTTCTGGTCAGGGCATTTTACTTCGTAATGACGCCTCTTTGGTCTTCGAAACTATCTGCGATGCTGAATGGGCAAGTTGTCCCTTAAGTTGTCGGTGACTTACTGCATATTTTGTCTTTCTTGGAAGCTCTCTTATCTCATGGAAAACAAAAAAACAAGCCATTGTTTCTCGATCATCAACTGAGGCCGAATATCGCTCAATGGCATCTGCTACTAGTGAAATCATTTGGTTGAAGGGCTTGCTTCACAGTCTCGGTATCTCTCATGGCTTACCCGTCTCTCTCCATTGTGATAGCCAAGCCGCTCTACACATAGCTAATAACCCCGTTTTTCATGAATGCGCGAAACACATTGATATCGATTCTCATTTTGTGCGGGATGAAATCCATCGCGGTACCACTGCACCCACCTACATCTCTACATCGCTCCAATTAGCTGGCATCTCGACAAGGCTTTTGGCTTTCACTAGTTTCGTGCACTCCTTGCCAAGTTGGGCATTTCTAATCCGCATGCTTCACCTTGAGGGGGGGAGGGGGGGTATTAACGGATATTTTGCGATATTCGGTTCACATTGCATTTGTTGCTAACTTTAGTATATATTGTAATTACTGATTATTAGCTTCTTTTGTTTTATTCTTTCCTAGCTCTAAGGCACCATATCTGTGTATAATTTGTATAAATAAAGAGTCCAAGTCAATGAGAAACACACAACAATATTCACAAAACACTCTCTTATTCTCACGTTTACTTTATTAGCCATCATGTATATATGAAAGAAATCATTTGTTATATATTGTAATAGACTAACATGCTTGTCGTTCCCTAGTTTTGTCGAGAGCAATCAGTTGGCCTAAATTGGATATTATTATTTCTTGGGTCATAAATAATACGATGATTTATCTGCTGGGAAGCTCCCAAAAGTGTTGCATCCCCAACTTCTCCGGACAAGAATGACAAACAAACCATACTATTTTCCCGGTCAATAAAGAACGCAGCTTGTTCATCCATAACAAAATCGGCATTATTTTCAAAATGAAATGTTATTTTAGGAAGAATATGTGGGTTATTGTCCATAACCTGCCAGCAAAAGTCGAACTCCTCTTTCCAAGTAATCAGTTTCAAGTTATTGTTGTTTTTTAGGATAAATTGTGTTACGACTTTAGTTAACACCTGATATGCTTGAAAGACGATCCAGGTGACTGCAGCATCTAAGGAATGCCAGGGTAGGTGAATCAGAGTTACGTAACCTTATTCATTGCATGTATTGAATGAACGGAGAATAATGTTAAATGTAATGTTACCTGAGTCGATAAAACATCCACCAGTTCCATCAGGTTTGAAGGAAAAAACACTAGGAGGAATCGGTAGTCTTCGACCATCTACAGAGATGCCTTGAAGATTTATGTAGTATAAGGAAGGTCTACACGAATTTTGGTACATCGGAGTGGTTTGCATACTTATTGTTCGTTCAGGCAAGACATCGCTCCCAAATCGTAGGTACATTGGTGATGGATGATCACTGATTTGTCCCGATTGTAAGCAGTATGAGAATTTACCATTGAAAGTCAACTCTGTTTGTTTCATGAAGCTGTAATACCCTCTACTCATCCCCATAACTCCATTAACCATGTTGTTGGGATCATCATCTGTGATTGAATATGTTTTGACAAATAAGTTTTGTGTTATCGTGTAGTGACAACTGACATGGACCTATGAGAAGCCAACTTCACGAATTGAAATAGACATTGTTTTGTACTCATAGATGCATGATGAAAAAACAGTCTAAACAGTTGTAAATGATGTAAAAATGGTTTACTAATAAACAGGGTCGTACCACCCTATAGGCCAGTTAGACGACCACCTTAGGCCCCCGAAAAAAATTCTTATAATGCATAAAAAGGTGAAGAAAAAAGTTATCGGAAAATTCTCACAGTACCTCCCAAGTTTGTCATTTTACCCGAAATACCCAAAATGTTTGCCGAAAACCTTTGAGTGGCCATAACTCAGGTTTACAAACTCGCAAAATGACAATTATTTTTTTCAAAGTGTTCATCTTTCCGAGAACTATCATTTGAAAAAAAGTTGGCGAGTTCTGAACTCGTGACCAAGAGATATGACCACTCAAAGTTTGTTCGTTAAAAAATTTTGACATACAAAAACTCCTAGCCACGAAATTCAAATACGACTAATTTTTTTTTCAAATCGTAGCTCTCAGAAAGATGAACGATTTGAAAAACAAAATCGTCATTTTCCGAATTTTTAAACCCGGGTTATGGCCACTAAAGATTTTTTTGGTAAAAGAATTGGGTATTTTAGGTAAAATGTCAAACTTTTCAAACAATTAAATTACCGTATTATCATTGTTGAAGTAATTAAATAACATTCTCCATGTTTCTATGTTAAAGCCCATAATCCTACTGCATTTAAACCCCAAACATTTCAAGTAATTTTCTGCTTCCACGTCATCACTTTTGGTGCTTTTTTTTCCCTACTGCAACCCCACTACTATAACACAATATTTATTTGCCAAGTCAATTTATCAAGTCAAGTGTACTTTGATTTAATTCATCGAAAAATTATTTACTTGATTTATACAGTATTAAAAATTGTCGATCTACAATAATTTGTCGTGACGATTTTTTCCACAATAAAATTGTACAATCTAAAAATTTCCGTCTTAATAATGTTGTTGTATACAAAAATAATATATAAATACATCTTTTGTAAAAAATTAAAAACTAAAATAAATGGCCTACTAAATTCAAAAGTTAAAAAAACTACAAGGTACATCGCGTTTCCTTTTCCTTTTCAAACAACTACCACTTTCATTTTCAATTAAAAAAAGACCTAAGAAATTATAATTACTCCATGTTTATCAACAGTAACGATTTTTTCCTAATCAAATAAAATATCAAAAATTAATATAAGTTCAATAAAAAACATTTATCAATAGGATAAAGAAAAATTATCAATAGGATAAATAAATGTTTAGTATAGATCTTATACCAATAACATTTATACTAAAAAAATGTAAAACTAAATCAAAGATAATTATTACTAACCAAAAACTATTCCTTTGATACATGCAAACACATATCCTTCTTTTATTATCAAATTATTTGATTTGTTTGGTCGGAATAATAAAGATGATAACTTAATGAATAGATGGGTATGAGTATAATAGATGAGGGTTGAGTATGAATGATAAACATTTTCTCAAGAAATAAAGGAAGAAGAAAGAAAGATGATTTGTATTTTGCTAATACGAGATATGGAGTATATAGTTTCAATATACAAGGTAGAGTAAAGAGAATGAGGTGAGGCTTGAGGGAGTTATAGGGTTTCATTCTATTAGATTATTAAATTACTAGTATAGACCCCGTGCTAAAGCAGGATATTTTTAGAATTTTCTCTTATATAGAAAAGCCCTCGTTTGAATTATTGGCATAATATAATTTTTAAGATAAATATATACTCCCTCCCATCCAAAATGATTTTTTCACTTCTTGAATATATGTGAGAAGTATTTTATTCAAGTGGGATGATCATTTTGGATGAGAGGGAGTATGCTAATAATATACTACATGTTTTTATAAGAATATATAATAGTGATTTAATTATGTAAGTTTGTATCAACAGGTACATTCATACGTTTATTAGCAATAAAAACATCCTAAAATTGTGATAATTCTAGTGGACCCAACTATTTAAATTTAAATATTGAATGATTCTTTAAAACATATTGAATGAGCAATAGTAATAAGAGGATTTGGAATATGGTAATTGATATGAGAGTTGTTGTTAATAATTTATAGATTGAAAGATTTTAAAATCTCATAACTTATTTTGGGCCCAACTTAGGTGGCCCATTCTCTTTTACTAACATTTAAGCGGGGAAAAATTTAGGATATACTTAATCCTTTAGTTATAGGGGTATTGGGTACTTAATTACTTCCAAGATAATTGTAAATGGTAAAGAGTATTTCGGGCCTAATTTTTGTGCGGGCCTAATTTTTGTGCAAAAATTCTCATTGAAGACGGGCAATATTTGTCACAAACTGAAAACAGATAGTGCCCCTCTCACAATATGCAAGTGGAGGGTAAATGAAGCACCCCACTTGCACTCCCACTTGCATACTGTAAGAGGAGCACTATCCGTTTTCAACTTATGACGGATAGTGTCCGTCTTTAGTAAGACGAGGTAATTTTTGTGATGTATTAATTAATTGTTATAGATAACGTACATATAATGTATACAAACTTAATAACCCACATTAATTAGTCTTCTTTAAAATATAGGTATCCGTCTTAATGTTAAAACGGGTCAAATATCACTTCACTTGAGTATATGACAAGTTTATCTTAAATAAATTAATACGAAAAAATTGCTCTCCGAATAACTTATTGAAATAACGCCTCTTCAATGATTTTTTATGTATCATGGGTAGTTTGGGGAATGTGTTTTGGGTATTTCAATTTGGTTTGTAGTAAGCCCAATATACTTACTGACTTATTGTCATACTTATATCAAACTCATAAGAAAATATACCTATTTTATTTTTTAGAAGTCTAAGTTTATTTTATTATGAGAAAAAATTTAATAAAGTAAATATAATTTGTTAATCAGTTGAAGGTATAGTATATTTTAAAAAAATTATCATATAGAATAACAAAAATGTAATGGTTAGAATAAATGTAAGTATTTAAATATGTAACTGTAAATATTTATTTGTTACATAAATGAAGTACTATATTCAAACATTTTACAATTTTTTTTATATTGAAATTCAAGATAATAATACATAATACTGGAATTATTTAGTACGTCCAAAATCATTATAAGTTCACCAAAATTTCTCAATATAATGTCCGTCACTACTTTTGACTAATCTCGTTACTTTGGAGATAATAACATTCAAATAACATATCAAGTGTTTGGTAACAGTACAGGTACTACGTATTGTAGGGGTTGGATTATGATAATTGAATCTCCCCAATGACATAAATATATTGAGGGAATGAGCTTATATGTGACAATAGTAAGCGTATCGCGTATATATATCAATTAAAAAAAGCGCATCGCGTATGTATATCAATTAAAACATCAAATGTACGGAGTGGTTATAAAGAAATTTACCAATTTTTGTAATGTTGTTAGTCCTATATCAATCTATATAAATTGTAGTATATATCTTTTACTTTATTATTAGGTCGTTACAAGTGAACGAGGGATTAACAAACAATTGCTATTTCAATTTTTGATAATATGTTTAATTAATGCAAACCCATGCAACTTTGCATGGATATACAACTAGTTAGATATTAAAATTTATACTCCTAATTTAACTTCAATTGTACTAGTTTACTAATGTATTATGCCATGGTACATTTCCAGAGTTACAAAAAGAAAATATTAGCAACATTATTCTTTCAATTTTTTTGGTTTCGATTTCTTATATATTCGCTAATATAAATTTATAATTGTATTATTTCCTCATAATAAACTTAAAACTTTGATCTTTGTTCATCCCTTTCAGCATGTTTTGCCTTACTTTAAGGAAACTACTGTTACTTCTTGAATAAATTTTAGGTGTTAGGCATTATATTTTACCAAAAACGGCTTCTCAGCCACAACATTTTACGTAAGTGGATGAAAAATAAAAAAAATGTTCAAAAGTGTATCAAGATGGGTCTCGATTTGTAGAGAATGAAAAAATATGGATTAAGAAGTATTTACTTTATTTTATTTACATGTTTACAACATACCAATTTGGCATTTATGCATTAAAAATCTTTAAAATAAAAGTAAAAGTTAAAAGCACCAAATTGGTGCTTCTAATTCTAGCTCTCCAAATTGACTTTTGGGCTACAACAATGTTGTTTTAACTTTTTCAAAAATGATTTTTTGGCCAAGCTTGTGCTTATTGAGTGGAAACGCACTCTTAAAAGCTAGGTGAAACATGCACTAAGGCCCTGTTCTTTCTTGTTTGATTTCAGTTCAGTTCAGCTTTATTCAGTTAAGTTCAGTTCAGCGTCATTCAGTTAAGTTCAGCTCCACTAAATTAAGCTCACTTCAGTCTAGTAATCTTAAACATAAAAGTTTTTATTAATATTAATATTAATATTATTAATATTATTTAAGTTAATACTCCCTTCATCTCAGAATTATCCCTCATTTGACTTTTAAGGTCAGTTTAATAACTTTGACCTTAAAAAAGTGTTAAAATATTTTGGAACAAAACATTATTAGGAGATATATTTACGTTCATCATAACAAAACATTATAACAAAACATTTACGTTCATCATGAAAAGATATATTTTGGAAACCATATTTGTCAAATGAAAAACAAAAAGTGAATATAAATGACGAAAAATCGAGTCAAAGTGTCATCCCGAAAACTGTACAATTCAAACTACGAAAATTATTAGGAGATGGAGGAAATATTCTATAAATAACAAATATTAATATTATTAATATTATATTTATTATGATTATGATTATTATTATATTATTATTATTATAGTAATAATAATAATAATAATAATAATATAATAATAATAATAATAATAATAATAATAATAATAATTATTATACTAACTTATTTTATTTTATTTTATAAAAACGCAAATTTTATTAAGCCCAAAACATAATTTACAAGAAATTAGTTGTTAAGCGATAAAATATCTGGCTCCACTCCTACTACTACTAGTACTATTAGTATTACTATTATTACTATTATTTTTATCAATAATTATTATTTTTATTATAATGAATGTTATGACTATCAAAATAAATAATAATAATAATATTAATACTACTATTATTATTTACTAAACTTTTTATTAAGACTAATATAATCAACTAATAATATTTATTATTGTCATAATTATTGTTGCTGTTGTTGTTGTTATTATTATATTTATTATAATAATTATCATTTTTTCAGCTTAGTTCAGTTCCAATAAGCTTGTTTCAGTTTAGCTTTATTCAGTTTAGCTCCATTCAGTTCAACTCAGCTCTATTCAGTTCAGTTTAATTCAGCTCAGTTTAGTTTAGTTCAGCTCTACTCAGTTTAGTTCAGTTCAGTTCAGCTCTAAATGTAACACCCGGAAATGTACCCTATTTTTATAGTGAAAATATTTTACGGAAACTTTTCAGTGAAATTTAGTTTTAACCGTAAATTTAATTTTCCGAGTCGAATTTAGAATTTCCGAGTTCGTATTTGGAATTTCCGCGAGATTCCATGAGAATCCCGTCTTAAGGCGAGTTTGACTTTTGTTGACTTTTTCCCATAAATATCTCATACTCCCTTAATCTATTTCATTCAACACAAACCAAAACCCTTACTTCTTCCTTAAGCAAATATCAAAAACCCTTGCCTCCAATTTTGATCCATCTTTGAATCACCGTATCTCCTTCGTTTCTTATTGAAATTCACGTAAGTTCGTCTCATTCTTCCCCTCTTACTTCCTCTATCCGTATTGGTAATAAAATTACCGTCTTTCTCGCTTTTTAAATTATCCGTCTTTCTCAAGGTGAATGATATTCATCTTTTATTATCTAATTGTATGTAGGTGGAGACTAGGAAGGTTTAGAATCGATTAAAGACGCGTAAAGGTAACGGTGAAGGGTTACTCGATATCATTTACGTGTTTTATATGATTTCTATGTTAAAATTCGTATTTATAATATGATTAGTAAGCTTAGGAATTGAGTTATTGATGATGATTGTTGTTAGTTGATGATTGTTGATGATGATTATTGATTGTTGATAGTTGATAGAAGTTAAATATGAGAATTGAAAATGATTGAACTTGTGTATGTTGTTCTCGGGTAGGATGTTGTTCCTGGCCGAAGGACCGGCTGCCGGTTCAGTAGCCGGCTGAGAATTCACTGCACCGACCCTTTTTCGTAGAATGATCATATCTCCTTCGTTACTTGCTTTTTTTGGGCTTGTGACCATTCGTTGGAACCGTAAGAGGATAAACTATTACCTCGACTTGGAATTTCTGCCTTTGCATATCTAGAACTCTATTTATGACCGTTTGAAGTGGACCCTTGTTTTAGTTAGTTTCCAAACTTGGTTTTTGTGTATAGTTGTGCTCCGAGCCGGAGTACCGGCCGCCTCCCTCCACACCGGCCTGGAACACGGCTGTGTTTTCTTCTTGAAATTTCTAAAACTCGTAATTTATAATAGTTCGCATGATTCTTTTATCGTATAATTTTACGTAGTGACTTATAATATTCATGTTTTGGATATATGATGTTTCATTCGCTTGTATCACATGTTTTTGTGACGGTTTTTGGTATGTTCCACTTTGAGTCGGTTTTTACAAATGTTACGGTTTGAGCACTATTTTGTCTTGTGCTTTGTACTCTCATTCCCTTGGCTACCTTCCCGTTCGTAAGGCTGGAATGTCGGAACGGAGAGGTATCCTACTGCTTAAATGCATGTGTTAGTGGGCATACGACGACGTTGTTGGGAGTTGAACGCTATGCGTTGATCGACCCGGCCGTCAAATGTTGTGTACTTGCGAGGTGGTGTTATTTGCATGTAGCGTACCGCTTGTTATGAGGCTTGAGCTCTTTTCCGCCTCTTTCGTGAATTATCGACCGAATTTGGGGTACTCGGCGTCTATGATTGACCGAGTCTTGGATGCGAAACGTTTATCGCATGTCGAGTCGGAACACGTTATTCCGAGAGTCTGGCCAGGTTTAGAGACTAGGACCGTATTATTATCGTCGTCCTACCGGAGGGGAAATTAGTGCACATATACGAAATGTGATCGTGTATGCGTTCAGGGAAAAATGTTTATCCCGTGGATGCCTGTTAATCATACTTGCATGTACACGATGCTAGTGCGTTTCATTTTACCGTGAGATGAGAGATGTCGTCTTGTGTCGTCGTTCTTTGAATGCGTGATTTCATGATATTATTCATGGTCATTGCATGATTGGACACCGTCAAGGTCTTGGTTCGTGAATGGATGATAATATGTTGGATTTATTGTGATCATCGCATGACTTGACTTGGTTTGTCTGTCGAGTCTCAATCTTATCAATCTTATACCGCTAACGGTGAGATGCAAGCCCTAGTGAGCGTATTCGGTTGCCTAAGAGTGTCTTTCCCGAGTCTTTGACTAACATGATGGTTTCGGATTTGATTTCCACATGATCTTATCATTTTATATTGGATTGCCTATCTATCCTTATCGTATCTCACATGTATATCTATATATGCATGATTTTACTTTTGTATTTTCTTCTATGTACGTTTAATGTGATATGGCTGGGAGAACCCGGAGTTACTCCCCACTGATTGTGGCGTTCATGTTTTTCATGAATGAACAGGTTGCTTGCATGGATGGCTTTTTGCTTATGCTATTTTGGGTTCGGGTGTGAGCTAGCGGGCGTTGTCCCTGAATGAAACACCTCTAGACGTTGTTTAGCTAGTTGCTAATTACTTTGTCTTTTGTTAACACTTTGAGAGACTACGTCTCTTGTGGTATTTTTATTTAGGTTGTAATATTTTGACACTCCTCGTATTTTTCTATCTTGCATGTATAAAGGTTTTTAAAATACCGTATTTTCCGCTATATAATTCACATGCTTGTATGTTTTATATTTCCGCATTCGCGAGGGTTGTCACACTAAAAGTCAGAAATAACAAGGCCTAAGGCCTCTATTTGACTTTCGCGTAAGGTCCCTATAATCCGAAGCAAAAGCTTGCTAATAAAGAAGTTACAATCAACTATAAAATAAGTACCCCCAATATAATTAAGTATTTCATCGAATATAAAAACAAGTATTTCAGGAGGGGACACGTTTAACAAGACCACAAAATCATTTTCCAAACGGGCGAGGTGGCTTGACCCGTCTGAAGCAATAAGAAGGGTCACTCCGTCTGAAGCGAGGAGAGTTCCTCTCTTTTCCAAAAAAAGAAATGGAGATGTAAGTTCTTTTCAACGGTCTAGATTGCATTATATCTGTATCGATCGGTTTAAGATTTATGTATAAAAATAAAGGTTAATAGAGTGTGAAGGGGAATGTATTATTAAATAGGTTTGTGAGAGGAAATGGAGAGAACAAAATAAAGAGGATCCTAATTGGTCAGAAGAAGACTAAAAAAGAGTATGAAACAAGGACAATGAAAAAACCTTGAAACACTCATAAAGAAGTACCGATGCAAACTACTTAGCCTAATAAAGTTTGTGGTAATGAAGGCATGTAGAAGTTTGGTAGTACAGAAAAGGTTATACCGTGGTCTAAGTTTCGCATTTCAAGCCCACAACCAAATATGATATTTGGAAAAGGTAGGCTGCGTTCCCTTCCAGACATAAAAGTGAAAACTTCAGTAGCCGCAACAGCTACAACTTCGGCGGAGTCCTCATATCTTATTTCCAATATGCAACGGTTATACTCACCACCTTTTGAGCCTGGTGAACAATTTGAGGATTGAAAAGGTCGGTAAGTCGATGACTTATACTTCGGAAAATAAGGATTTACTTGTGAGAAACAATTAGGTTCACACCCTTCACATTGTATCCATATGAGCGCGCTTCCAGTATCCATCTCTAGGTAATATGTTCTGGTTCTAGGATCTTCGTTTTCAAATGTGTCGATTCCTACTTGTACTAAATAGCTCATTTTGTGTTCGGTCAATGTAGGTCGTGTTATGACTTCATTTGGGTTTAAATAGTTAGTTAAGTACACTCTAGCATAAGACATTTTAATGTACTCCGTCATTCTTTCCTTGTTAGTCATGTTTGCGCGATACATAGGCGAATTTGGAGAGTCTCTGTGAATCATTTTGAGGCTTAAACCTTGAGAGATGTTGGTACCATAGCTTATTCCACTCGACAAGAAAGACGAGATTTGAAGAATCGTAAACATAAATCCTAGGATTGTTTGATTAGCCATTGACAGGTTAAATAACAAAATGATGTTGAAGATGAAGAACTAACAGTTTTTCGAAGAGGGTATAAATTTTTAAATTTTTTTTTATTGAGTTCTTTGTTGGAGTGGTAAAGTGGCCTTTAAATTGTGCTACACTTATAGAAGGAAATGTATATTTAAAACATAACTACACAAAAATGGAAAGTAATTATGACATTAAATACGAGGTGAGTACATGAATAAAGTGTGAATATGAAAGATTAGAATAGAAAAATGGCAAGAAATTATATGATTTTCGACCAAACCTAGGATAGGTCATGGAATGGGAAGATATAGAACAAAAAAGAAATTTAAAAATTCAAAATGAGATTAAGATTTAAGATACACAATTCCTTCCTTGACGCAGCCTAATTATTCCCTGTTCTGTAAAGTATGAAGCATTAAACGTTACGAATTTGAAGCTACGACAACATATTGTATTCTTTTTTATTATTATTCTCTAAGGACAAAGTCGATTGTTATGGAAAGTGAATAATAATGTTGATAGCTTGGGAGTTAGCATACTTCTTTCTTGAACAACAGCTTGTTCCGTTTTGTATCATAGAGGATCCTATGATTGACCTGCTGACATGATCCAATAATACTCAATGTATCATGTGGTTCAATCATAAGACAAACCTACCGGTTGCTATCCGTTGGACCATCTGCCCACGAAATAAATGTGTGTTCCCACTTGATCGTAAAGTCTCCACCGCCCTCGAATATTAAGTGGATGGAGGGTAGAGACCATGATTTAGTAAATGAAATGCCAAAGCAAAAGGTAAGTTCATCTGGTACACCAGCTAGTCGTGATATCGTCACAGTGCCCCCCTTGCGTTTAAACCAAGATACTATGGTGCGTACCACAGACTCATACACTGGTTTGACTAGATGTGTTATAGAACTACCAGAGCCTTTGACTACTCTGTCCAGTGGAACCATGGTAACAGGCATACGACCAATCTTGATATCAATGATTCTTAAAAAGTATATATGGAACTGTGTGGTACTTGAAATGTTGTCTCATGGAAAGTACTTGGATCATACGGTTTGTCTTCTTCTTCTATAAAATGCAGATATGTTGGAAGTTGATCAGGACCAAATATCACAGGAAAGCAATAGGAGAAGCTTAAACCAACATGAGAAGAATCTAATTGCACATGAAGTGCTTTTTTTCCTCTTCCCAAACTCATTATACCAGCTGCCTTTTCAGGCTCATTAGGATCAACTAAGAAATCTTTTTGGTCAAATCAACACCCAAATAGAATGGACCGTGAATTGTAAGCTTGAGTGTTAGTCTCAAAAGTGAAGCTTTCGCATGCCATCACACCCCTCGGCTTTGCACCATTAGCATACTCTACAATGTAAGAGCACAAACGCCGGGGATTGGGGTTAAGTGGCGCTGGTCTGCACGTGGCAGAATTCTCCATGATGGGATTGAACGAATGAGATGCGGAACTTCTGAATAGTGGATCAACTTGTGGGAAACAGGTATGTCCATCTTTTTGGCACTCGACACACTGGAGTCAGGTTAGTGTAGACCCTATATGTGTCAAGATGCAAGTAATATGTTCTGAATTTTGGTTTATCAACGAATGTGCCTATTTCAATTTTTGCAATATACACAGACCCACTCGCACCGCCAAGAGAAATTCCTAGGACAGGAGGAGTAATGCCTCCGGGCTCATTATTTGCTGAGGAATGGTTTAAATTTCCGGTAGGAGATAAGCAACTGCTCTAGAACTTAGCACGCCCTCTCGACTGACTAATATGTTTTTCGATCTTCTTCGACATAGTCAGGTTACCTAGGTAGGCTGGTGACTCTGGCGACTCGGGAGAGAGGAGGGTAATCTTCAGACCCTCACATGGTATACAAATTGTAATGTAGAAAGACATTAGCAACAAGAAACAACCAAATAGAGTTATAAGTGATTAGAATGATATTTTTGTCATTTTTTTTGTGTAGACTTTAGAACTTTAGTGTGCTTTTTTTTTTCAAATCTACCAACTCAATTTATAGTGCTTCAGACGTGCTGACTTGGGAAAAAAAGATTATACATCGGATGTAATACCTCACACCTTTATTAGTTTTTGAGTTTATTTGTATTTTTTCTGAGTATTTAAAATTTATAAGTAATATAATAATTTTTTTATAACAAAACTCAAAATTAATTGTGTCGTTAGGTATAGTTTTTGAGCAATGTTAATATTTTTTTAGCTTAATGTTAAAATGAAGGAGCTCAAAAACTTTATGATAAAACTCAAATTCTTTAAAATAAAATTCAAAAAGTTAATAATGAAACTCATGTAGTATATTATCAATATACTACCTCTGATGTACAATTTATGAACTGGACTAACTTGGATTTTAGATTTTATTATTTATTTTTATTTTCCCCCTGTTTATAACCCCCTCCCCCACCAATCTGTATTGTCTTTTTTTTTTTTTTTTTTTTTAAGTTAATGGCCAACTTCAACCATTATGCTTTCCAAATATATGTAAATTTGTAATGCTAACATGTCCAATTTATGACCTCTATATTTCATACTCCCTTCTTCCCGGTCAATTTTTATCTATTTTTATTTTGGGTTATATCAATCAATTATTATCTATTTCTGCATTTTGTAACTTTTAGACAAGTGGGTAAGTTGATACTTGAAAAAGACAAGTGAGTATGTGATAGAGGTACATATACCTGTCAAATTCCGACCCGACCCAAAAACCTGACCCGACCCGTTTTTCTACGGTCAAGACCCAAATATTTTGACCCGGTGACCCGAACCCGAAATGACCCGTTATTTTAGGGTCAAAACCCGACCCGACCCGGTCGACCCGTTGGGTCAAAGGTCTATCAAGAATTTCATTAAAATATTAATATATATATATATATATATATATATATATATATATTGTATTTGAAAAATTGGTCAATAAAATATTATTTTTAGTACTAAAAAATTACAAACACAATTAAAAAAATCAATTTTATACAATTTTAATAATATTTTATAATAAAATAATTATTAAAAACAATTTATTTTAATAATTATGTCAATATAGTTAATGTAAACATTAATTATGATTAAAATATTAATTTTAAATACGTTTTGTATTTATTAAAAATATATTTTCGATAAAAATCGGGGAAAAAAGCGTTAGAGACTATTTCTTGAGCCGTATGACCCGACCCGTATTCGACCCGACCCGTATGACCCAACCCAGGGCCCGACCCGCCCGACCCGTTTGAAAGGTCTAGAGGTGCATAATTTATTATTAGATTTACGCACATTTTATAACTTTCTTGATGTTTGTATAAAAAGTAATAGATTACAAATTTTACCGAGACGGATAGAATATTATCTAAATAATTATTTCATAGTGTCTTTTTCGGAAAGTTGCAACTAGGCGCACAAGGGGGAAAAACGTCTAAAATTGATAACCAATGTATCATTTACTATATATAAAAGAGGAAATATTTAGAGGGCTCATATTGGTTGAAAAAAAAAATCAATCTTTTTCACCTTTTTTGCAAGTAGGATCAACACTTCTTTCTAAATGATTTAATTACGCTCTCTCCGAACTACACTAGTTAAAGTGAACATACTTTCATTATGTCATTATCAAGTATCTCTCTCCAAATATTCTTTTACGTACCCATTATTTCATTAGCAAGTCTCATTTGCGACGGGGCACCCGTCGCAAGTTTAGGACGGGTCAAGCCCCCTCACAAAGAGCAAGTGAGTGCGCATATAATACAAATGATGAAATAACTATCGTCGCGACTCGCGTTAGACGAATGAGGTAAAATATGTATTATGTCGTATCACTCGTATGAGTTGTGAGTTGGGTTAATGTGAGGTCTCACAACAAGCCTTACGTAACGCGGTATATTAAAAATTATAAGTGTGTGATAATTGGTGATTATATAATTACAAAGTTTTAATTTTGAATTATAAAAGGAATAATTAATTAGTCATAGATTACTATATATGCTAACGAATACTCTGTACGATGAAAATTATACTATTCTGTGTAATTTATTGATCATTAACATAATGAATAAAAAAAATATTCCGTCATCCCGCTTAATTTATTTATTATTAATTACAATAAATAACATTATTTTATTTTACTATATTAATGTTGGCAAATTTTGGGTCTCTCAATTTTTTTAAAATGTTTGTAAATTATGTTATTAACTTGACTTACACATGATGATAGTGATTAATATTTTAAATAATAGTTATATACTCCATACAATTTTGTGTTAAATAATTAATCCCGTACAAATTTGCACGGGTTTAAAACTAGTTTCCTTCAAAGTTTTTTCATAAACTACGATATGATTTATTTGCCATTAAATTTCGATTGCAAAAAGTATTATGTTATTGTTACCGCTATTTTATTAATTTCGTTTCGATATCTTTAAAACTTTACTTTATATATTTGTTTTCTAATATTTAAAAAATACTATATAATTATCGTAAAATAAAGAAAAAATTTCTTAATGAGTGATTTCTTTATAATCAAAAGAATACGAGATAAGTTAAGATCCAATCCAAATCCGTCCCATGGATATGATTATGAGAATTTGAAACCATGTGAAATTTGATCGGATCTGAATCCACCATAAGATATAATGGATTTGGATTCTATCTAATCATATCCATTGCCATCACTATTTAATACTCTTTTGAATGCAGCTTTGGCAATGGGTCATCTTGAAACAATTTCTGTGTCCTTGAACACATTGGTAAGATTGTCTACATATGAGTATATGACCACCCTTACCTTATCATGCATAGGAGCCTATATATGTGACGTTGGGAATAATATATGCATAGGAGCATAAGACATTGAACAAGTTTGCTCTCCTCATTAACCAAATACATTGATATTTCGTGCACCAATTCTTGATATTTAGCCTTACCAGTTTTGTAACGATTAGTTCTGATAGATTTTAGCCATCTTCTGTTTATATATAAAACTATATAATATAAAAGATATATCTTCTGGAGCTCTCTTATTGGCTCATAGAAATAAAAAGACCTTTACCACCCTATTACACCACTAAACACTCCACTACATTTAATTTCTTGAGTTTATTGGTTACTAGCTTTCATGCCCGTGCGATGGAACTAGTTATTGTGCCCGTGAAATTCACAAACCGTTTATGTAATCCAGATGTTTTGCAGGAAATTTTTAACGGGATATTGGTAGAACCACGACGTCATAAAGTACCATTGTTAAACCCGCGCAGCCATTCGCGGGTTGTATTTGAAACTTTGTTTTAATTTGGTGTATCACGGATGCAAATATGTTCACTAAAATAATTATTAAATGAATGAGGTAGACATACAAATAGGCATAACAATCTATCTATACTATATATTAAATCCCGAAACCAAGGGACTTCCATGTAATTAAATAAAGTTATACAAATTAATTATACTATATAGTTTTTAATCGATAGCGCTGTGTGATACATCTGATCAAAGGATTTCAATGTAAATATTATATAATTTTGGTTAAAGTATAAATTTATAAAATACCAAAATAGGGTGATTTTCCTTAAAATAAACATGCCCCACTTATGGTATTAATTAATAGCATAGAATATACATTAAATTAAAAATTTATAATTATTTAACTTACACAAAATATTTTGGAAACTATTAAAAGGTAAATAAATTAAGCTAGGTTTCCAAAAGATATAATATTGCGTAATTCTTTTAAATTGATTTAACATATATGTAATATATTTATATACATATATGAGCCTTTTAAAATTCCATGTGTATTCAAATTGCATGTTTAATCATCATCTAATCAAAGTATAGTAATTTCTCACTTCAACCGTCAAAGTAACAATATTAGAACTGAGAGTAATGAAAGTAATAGAACAACAATAATGAGAGTAATGAAATTTTCAATATAATGCGGCATTAGAGAAAGTATCAATAATTACGGTGGGAGTAGTGAAAGTAACAATAATTACGATAGGAGTAGTGAAAGTAATAGTAGTAATAACGATTGTAATAAAACAAACAATACTAACAATAAAAAAAAGTATATATGAACAATTAGCCGACAAATTGATTAAAGTAAAATATTAATAGTGGGAGTAATGAATTGTCTAATAATTTATTTTATCGTATTTTTAAGATATGTCATAAGAAAATATATTGATGATAAATTTATGAGTTATACAACTTTAAAGTATATTTAATTATAATAAATTTTAATGATAAATATAAGTAGCCCGGGCGGAGCCGTGCACCAATACTAGTACTTGTAATGAACCAAACCATACAGAAATTTACCTTTTTCTATTTTATAAATATTTTCTTATACAATAATTTTGTTGTGACATTAAAATATACTACTATAATTATCACATTTTAGATTTTCAATCCTCCCTTGTTTTTGTTATCTGTAAAATTTAGTTATCGGCATACTCTATTTATCACCACAACCAGCTAAAAACTGATTAATAAATTACTCATAGCCAAGGCCCAAACAGACCTTACATACTCACCCAAAATATGTCACCTCCCTCACCATAACCATCACCACCCTCAAACTCTTTACATGAGTTTGTTTGGTGAGATTTTATTCAGCTGAAGCAAAAGACACCGTCTTGAAACAAGGATACTTTTCTTCGATAATAAACCGCTTATAGTGCGCCTCTGGAGTGAAAAGGTTGAGCTTGTGAAGGAGGACATTAAAAGGGTACTAGTATGGGTTCATATTCTCAATCTGCCTCTCAAATAATAGGGTAAGTGTCTGCCTAAAATAGAAGGTATCATGGGATCTTTTCTTAAATATGATATAGCAGCTACAGAACAAAAGATTAGACTGGGGTCTTCAAGGGTATTGATAGAAGTTTCTTTTGGGAAACCTATCCTTAATGTTGTTCAGTTTGAAACTGGTAAATAATGTGCTTACTATTGATGTAGAATTTGAATGAAAACTAGTACAGGGTTCTACGAGTAAGGGGATTGGTCATGAGACAATTAATTGTAGGAAATTCAAACCTCAAACTTATAACCATCATAAGCAAGTACAGAATAATCAGCAATGGAAACCTAAGGTGAAAACCAGTTTCCCCAAAGAAAGTAATGTGGTCATTCAAGAGATACCTACAGTGACTATTATGAGTACACCGATGGAGAGTCGGCCTAATATAGGAGTTAATTGGACTTTAGAGGGGTCGTCTAATTAAGATGGTACATACACCTGCTATGACAATTGTAAGAATGAGTAGGCAAAAACTAATGCTGGAGGAAGGGCAAAGTTCTTCTAAATTTGGTCAATATACTCCGTACCTTTTTAGAAGCTCTCAATAATTTGACTCCCATAATAGGCATTGGTGATAATGGTAGTGCACTACCTTCACCTGAGGGTAATGCATAAGTTCAGATTTAGGAATATTAGAGGATTGAACAGCCTGTATAAGCAAAATAGCATTAAGTGGTTTCTTCATCATCACCACAGAAGTTTGTTTGGTCTGCTGGAGACGAAGGTTAAGCATAAGTCTCTCAATGCTGTAAAAAATAAGTTGTGTGATAATTGGTGTCTCTCAACTAACACTCAATATCATAAAGGAGAACAAATTTGGATATTATGGAATCCTAAGATGTTTAGGGTGCATTTTGTTAAGTATGACTCTCAATTCATTTTTATGCAGAATACTGATGTAAGGAGTAGTTTTAATTTTTGGATGACTATTGTTTATGCCTTTAATGGACTTGAAGAAAGGCGACATTTGTGGGAAGAGTTATGTAATTTTGGAAATGGTATTAATGAGTTGTTGGACCTATTCTATTGTTTTGATAAGGACATGTATATACTTCATATTGTGCTTTAATTGATATATCATATGCATGTAATTGTGTGCTTTAGTCTTATCATAGCTAAATTACAAGAAAAGGAGATCAGAGTTATAGGAGCTTAAGCCATAACTTTGAAGATTTCTGTGAGACAAAGTTATAAGAGCTTGAGGTATAACTTTGGAAGTTTATATGCAAAGTTATAGCTACCTTGGTTATAACATTGAAGAAACAATTCAAGCAAGATCTACTTCAAATAACACAAGACTCAAGATAGGGTCTTTGTGATCAAGATGAAGAGGATGATTCGTATACTGAAGATCTTTGTGAAGATTAGATAGTATAAGTCGTCATTCGGTAACTAATTCATTAGAGTGATTTTTATGTAAATGAAGTTATGACTCACTTATAACTTTACATACTAAGTTCAAAGTTATAGCTTTAATAACCTATAACTTTGGATGATAAAGTTGATGCATGATTTTGGAAATAAATCTTTTAAATGTTTTCAAAAAGAAAAAGAGTATTTTTATATTTATCAAAAGTTTTAATAGATGATTTACTTATGAGATTCTATTGGTTAGTAATACAACTTATGAGCTGTCATGCTACCTAGGGTTTCTAATATATTCCATCTCAATTAGTTGTTAACCTAATAAGCCCACCCAGTGATTGTGCCACCTAGGATTTCGTGAAACCTAGGGTTTGTGCCTCCTAGGGTTGCGTGCCCATAGGCAAACACCTAGGGTTGCGTGATGATGAGGAAATCGGCCTCTATGGCATGTTACCTTGTTTTCATCAACCTATGATTCTAATAAAATATTTACAACAATATTTTGAGATATACAATATAAATTAATTTCTTAAAGAGAAAGACAGAGTTTTAGATTTCACATCTACTACGCTTCTACTATAATTACTTCTTCCATCTCAATCATTCAATAACGACTTTTACACACATTGAGAGAATTTTACAAATTCATTTTAAACAAACTTTGAGCAAAATATTTATTATTTGTATTGTTTGTTTTTTCGAAAGAGTCGTGCATCAATTATTATCAATCGCTCGCGTGAAATACGTTATTGGATAATAGTACATCGCATAATCTTACTTATTTTGTAACGAGAATCCTTGTGAGTTATATTGTAATTTCTTATTAGCGTAAGATAGTATAGAGCATTTAGCGATACTCACCTTGAGTTATAATCATAGTTGATTATACGAGTGGGTTGATAATTTTTGTAATCAGTAGAAATGTACTAAAGATTATTAATCGAGAATAGTGGACGTAGGTTTCGATTTGTGAAACCGAACCACTTCAAAACTTCTTGTGTCTTTCTTTATTTTCGTTATTTTTGTTTCTTGCTCAACATTTTGATTAATTAATTAGTTAGTTGATTTTAATCCATAAAATCAAGTAATTAATTACATATCATAAAAGTCGAAAAAGTGGGGCTAGTTTTTAATACTCAATTCACCTCCCCTCTTTCGTATTCGATAAATAGACTATAAAATTGGTATTAGAGCCTCGTGCTCTTGATTGCCTTACAGCAAGGAGTCTGATTAGTTTTTATCTTTTTTTTTTATCTACCTTCCGCTGCAGTTAATTTTATTTTAATGGATTCCAAACACTTAAATTGTCCCGTATTCAACGGGAAGAACTATAGTTTATGGAAAAATATGATGACCCATTACATAAAGAGTAACGACTGGGAGTGCTGAATAATCATTAAGAATGGCCCTAATAAGATCATGCTTGGATCTATTACTGTCACTTCCACCGAAAAGAAAAGGACTATGTTGAGGCAAATTATAAGATAGCTGAGAAATATTCAAAACCTATTATTCAGTTGCAAAACGGCATGATTGCTACTGAGTTTGATCGTTTCTCATCTAGCTCATCTGCCAAGGGAATATGGGATGGTCTAGAGTTAGCCTATGAGGGGACGACTGTTGTCAAAAAGCAACGTATTGCCTTGCTAATGCAAAAATACGAATTTTTCTGCATGGAGCAAAATGAATCGCTTGATAGCATGTCTACTCGGTTCTCTAGTTTCATTAATGAATTGAAAAATCTTAGAAAAACTTTTGACTCCGATGAAATTGCTATAAATATCCTTAGAAGTTTGTCTAGACGATGGAGACCTAAGGTGACGGTAATTGAGGAATGTAAGGATCTATCTGACCTATCCTATCAAGAGCTACTCGAAACCTTAATGGCTCACGATATTACTCTTGATGACGATGAGGCAAACGATAGGAAATAGCAATAGTAAGAAAGTGGCTTTACAAGCTGAGTCTAGTGAAAAACAAGACTCGGATCTTGAAGATGAAACGGTGTTATTTACTAAGCGTTTTAAGAAAAAAATTCTTTAATCGAAATCAAGGAAAAAAGTCTAACAATAACACTAACAAATCTTATAAGAAGCCAATCGAGTCAAAAGGGTCTATCTCAAGTCGTGGTTGCTTCAAGTGTGGGGACAATGATCATATGATTAAGTATTGCCCTACCTGGAAGAAAATCAAAGACAAAAATCAAGGAGACAAAACCAAGAAGGAATTCAAGCAAGTCATGATGGCTTATTACTGCTGGGGAGATCTCGACACAGAAGACGACGAGTCAGAGGAATAAGAAGTTGCCAACCTATGTTTGAGCAACGTCAGCCTTGACCTAATTTCTGACAGTGACAACGAGAGTGAATCTGAGATGTGCCTTGTCGGCGATTCAAATTTATAATCAGATTCATAAGATGATGAAGAGGTTAGTCATCTTGAACTTAAAAAGCAAATTAAGAAATTGTCTAAGAAGTCTCTTATTAAGTATTTTGAAAAACCCTAGATCATTGTCATGAACAGAATCTAGAGTTAAAAGATCTTAAAGAACAAATTCTTGACATTGCTGAGGAAAACCAACTTCTGAAGCCCAAAGCTAAAAAGCTCAAATCTAATGTTATGGCTACTCCAGCTACAGCTTCAGACATGACAAATGTTGAAAAAAGGCTCTTGAGTCAAAAGTTATAGCTACCGAAGCTATAACCTCAGAGTTAAAGCTCAACATTAAGTATCTTCAAGCCAAAGTTATAGCTAATGAGACTATAACTATAGAATTAAAGAAAGTCAACGAGCTTTTAAAATCTGAAGTAAAGGCAAAGGAAGTTGTTATCATTGATCACAAGAAAGAAACTCTTTCTTTCTCAGCAATTGAAAGATATAGAGGCTAAATTCTCCCAAGCCAAAGATCAACATAATGAGGAGAAATTTATCTTGAACAAACGATTTAATGATTTTCGTGAAAACTTTAAAAAGCAAAATCCCTCCAAATACTCAAATATAGACCATTCGATATGTGAAAAAGAAATTCCGTCTTTGAAGGAACTAGTCCTACATACACGAAAAGTTCATGATAAATGGGAAGGAAGTCAGAAAGTCTTAAACTTCCTTACCGAACAGTCTAACAATAACATGAAGATGGGTCTAGGACATGAATGTCATTGTCGAAGAGACCATGATAAATGCAAATCCACTCTTTCTGACCGTGATTTCAGAAGAAGGAAATATGTCAATATTTCAGAATATCTGATTTGCAATTATTGTGGTCACAATGGTCATGTTAAAGTGAATTGTGTTAAATATATCAACGACAATAAAAATCAAACTGCTTTCGTTAAAGAATATGGCGTGTTCTGTCTAGAGTTGATGAGTCTGAGCCTGAACCTGAATGTAAAGAATTTAGAAACAATGAGTTCAGATGGTTTTATGACATGGCTTTCGATTACACATCAAAACCTTCATCATTCAAAGCGAATGTGAATCAAAAGCAGTCATTCAAACCTAGTGTGCGTCACGACAATAGAAAACCTAGAACCTACTATAATAAACCTAGACAACCCTATGTTAAGACCAAAAAAATTGTTAAACGGGTATGGGTTAGGATGGATCAAATTTTCAGAGTTACTTACCAGAAAGGATCCAACTTAGCGTGGGTACCTAAAAGCTTTATTTGATTTCCTTGCACATAATAGTGAAAGAAAATAATCAATGGTATCTCGACAGTGGTTGTTCCAGACACATGACCGGAAATAAGAATCTTTGTCTTTCACAAGAGCCCTTTGACGGTGGCAAGGTCACTTTTGGAGACAACAAGAACGGCAAGATAATCGGTGTAGGTAAGATTGGAATATCTCCTTTACATGCTATTAATAATGTCTATCTGGTAAATGGTCTTAAACACAACTTGCTAAGTATCTCTCAATTATGTGACAAAGGCAACAAGGTCGTTTTTCATTCAAATGTTTATCGCATCATAATTGAAGGCACTAGTAATGTTATTCTAGAACGTCTACGTAAAAGGAACGTGTATATGATTGATTTAAACAAAGTCAGTACAAGTTCCTTTACGTGCATGAAAGCTAATGTAGATGATTCATGCTTGTGGGACAAGAGGTTTGCACACATTAGTCAAACAATTTTAAAGAAACTCAAATTTTGGGATTTAGTTGAAGGTTTACCCTCAATTAAATTTGTACAAGAAAAGATGTGTGACTCATGTGGTTGATGCAAACAAGTTAGATCTTCATTCAAACCAAAACGAGTAGTAAGTACAGAACGTCCACTTGAGTTGGTACACATGGATTTGTGTGGACCTATGAAAGTCATAAGCCGTGGTGGATCAAGGTACGTCTGCGTCCTAGTCGACGACTACTCAAGGTATGTATGACCTATATATATTTCTATTTACTAAAGATGAAACTTTCGATAAGTTTGTAGTATTAATGAAGCTTGCCCAAAACAAGTATGATAAGAAGTTAGTTTCTATTTGTAGGGATCATGGCACCGAATTTGATAATCAAGCATTCATAAAATATTGTAGGAAGAATGGTGTAGGACATAACTTTTCTGCACCACGAACTCCACAACAAAACGATGTCGTTGAACGTATGAATAGAACACTAGAGGACATGGCTCGCACTATGTTTTTGTGTAGTGGCCTTCCTAAGAACTTTTGGGTCGAAGCTATTAGTACTGCATGCTATGTGCACAACAGAGCTATAATTAGACTAATTCTTAAAAAGACTCCCTATGAAATTTTAAGAGGGAGAAAACCCAATATACCCCATCTTCGTTGCTTCGATAGTAAATGTTTTGTCCATAATAATGGAAAAAGTAATTTAAGCAAATTTGATCCACGAAGTCACGAATCTTTGTTTGTTGGTTACTCTAATCATAGTAAAGCTTATAAAGTTTTTAACAAAAGAACTTTGTGCATAGAAGAAAGTGTTCATGTTGTATTTGATGAAGATAATGTACCTGAACAAGTTGAACAGAATGAAGAAGAAGACATGAAAGATCCTGACTTTTGCCTTTCAAGGGATGATTTACCAGAAATCAATGAAGAATTTATTGAAGGAATCAATGATGCACTTGATAAATCCGCAAATGATCTTGAAAAGAGAACTGAAACAATTGTTGATGATACGAATGTCTCCTCTCAAAACAAGAAAAAGGAAACCAAAGTTATAACAGATGATGTTATAACTTGGACCTAGATCAAGATAATGTAACTAAAGTTGTATCAACTTCAGCTGCAACCCCGGAGTCAAGCTCAGGGGGAACCACTACAAGAATAAGCTCTTGCGCTGACCGCAAATTCCGACCGAATTTTAAAACGGTCGGTAAAGTCAATTAGCGACCGCAGTCGGTCGGTAATTGAATATCTGTCGGTAAATTACCGACCGACAT
The DNA here is from genome assembly GCA_022085475.1 of Heliosperma pusillum. Classification (NCBI taxonomy): domain Eukaryota; kingdom Viridiplantae; phylum Streptophyta; class Magnoliopsida; order Caryophyllales; family Caryophyllaceae; genus Heliosperma; species Heliosperma pusillum. Next base: position 76,511 of record JAIUZE010066431.1, read on the forward strand.
AATACCGGTCGGTACTATTATTCTGTCGGTCGGTATTTTGAATGTTAACGACCGATTTTCCCGTAATTACCAACCAAATTTTCAATCGGTCGGTAACGCCTCAGATATTAAAAAAAAAAAAAAAAAGACAACCAAAGTCAGTGTTTCTATTTACCAAACACAACACACTCTCACTCTAACCTCTTCCCAAATCTGACGAGTCGACGACTCCAGCCCTTCCCCCCACCTGCCGCCGCCCGCCGACTGCCATTTCTCAGCAACCACCTTCTCTCTTCAAGTAATTTGATAAAGGTATGATTTTATCTTAATTCTTGTGTTTTTAGTTGTTTTTAATTGTGTTTATGTTTGTTTTTATCCTTAATTTTATGTTAGGATTTGATTATTTGTTGTTATTTGAATGTAATTTAGAATTGTTTAAGTTAGGGTTAAAGTTAGGTTAAATTGGGGGTTTTTTAATTTGATTAGATGTTGAAGTTGCGTATATGATGTGTGTATATTTGGGTGGTAAATTTGCAATTATATTTTGGTATTGATTGAATTTGATGTTAGTATGTTCAAGATGTTAGTAGTAGATATATGTTGTTAGTAGTAGATATATCTTATTATATGTTGTTAGTAGTAGATATATATTGGAATTTGGTAGTGAAATTGAATGTTGGTTAAAATTTGTAGTTAGAAATTTTATGTTGGTAGTATAATTTGATTAGTTGGTTAAAATTGGTAGTTAGAATTAGTATTTAGATTGCCGAACTAGTAAGAATGTGGATTGTCTCAATTAGTTGTTGGATTGCCTAATTATGTTATATTTATGTATTTATATAGATTTATAATGAAGAGGGTTGAACGAGAATGGATGTATGAAAGAGTGGATGCTAGGAAGATGGTCAAGTATGAGTTTGTATGTGGGGTGAGTAGTTTTCTTGAATATGTTAAAACTCGAGATGAATTTAGGAATTCACAACTAATTAGATGTCCATGTGTAAAGTGAAAAAATTTGAAATACTTGAGTGAATTTGTGGTACAAGAACACCTTATTAGTAAAGGTTTCACCGGAAATTATTATGATTTGCTGTGTCATGGTGAGTCTTTCTCCTTTAAAATACCAAACAAAGTACCAAACACTAGTCAATCTTCCATAAGAGGACCATATAGAGAGATGGTAATAGATGCCTTAGGCGACACAGCTTTAGAACATATGGAGGAACCCCCTATCGGTGAAGAAGAAACTCCACACCCTCAATTGAAGAGGTTTTTTTTTATATGTTAGATGTGGCGGAGAGACCTTTATATGAGAGTAGGAGCGATGTGTTGGTGTTACAAGCAGCTATAAGGGTTGTTAACATAAAATGTGAGCACAACTTATCGCACAAATGTGTAGATAAGATTGCTTCCTTGATTGAGGATGTTATACCTCGGGGAAATGTGATGAGCCGCACCTATTATAACACCAAAAAATTACTCAAAGCTCTTCAAGTACGCTATCAAAAGATTCATTGTTGTAAAGACGGGTGTATTATCTTTTGGAAAGAAGATGCGTCACTTGATAAATGTAAGAAGTGTGGCAAAGATAGGTACAAGGGAACACCATCAAGTGGGAAAAAAATACCTCAAAAAGTCTTATTCTACCTTCCTATAGGTCCAAGATTAGAACGACTATATGCTACTAGAAATATTGCGGAGGCAGTGAGATGGCATGAAGAAAACCCTCGTGTACAAGGGACATTTGCCCACCCAAGCGATAGTGAGGCTTGGAAGCATTTGGACAAAATGTTCCCGGAATTTGCTAGTGAGCCTCAAAATGTTAGACTTGGGTTGCGCACAGATGGTTTTACACCATACGGCCAATTTTGGAAAAAATATTCATGTTGGCTGGTAATTCTCACTCCTTATAATCTACCACCATGGTTGTGCATGAAGAAACCATTTATGTTTCTTTCATTGATTGTTCTGGGGCCGGATAATCCTAAAAGTCACATAGATGTCTTCTTACAACCTCTTATCGAAGAGTTGAAAGAGTTGTGGGAGGTTGGTGTACCCGCTTTTGATGTGTCCAAGAAACAAAATTTTCAACTCAAAGCCGCTCTTTTATGGACAATCAATGACTTTCCAGCTTACGGCATGCATCCGGTTGGGCCACAGTCGGCTTCCTTGCGTGTCCTTATTGTATAGAAGAATCAAAGGCATTTTATCTTTCTAAGGGTCATAAGGTGTCTTGATTTGATTGTCACTGCTACACCCCGCGATTTAGCAGTAAAGTAAACACATAGTTTTGCAGCGGAAAACACGATATTTTAAAATCTTTAAAAGCAAACCGCGAATGTCACTATAATACAAAACCAAAACTTAATTTAATAAATTGTTTATACAAATTGTATCTTAAATAAATACAAGGGACATCGATCCCTTGATAAAACACAGTTAATATACTAAAGTAATATAAACTACACGCTAAGGGTGAATCGCTGTAAGAACAACGCTCACTAGCTCACTCGCCACAACCCCATGAAAACACCAACCTGCAACCTGTTCATTCATTAAAAATGAATGCCACAGTTAGTGGGGAGTAACTCAGGGGATTCTCCCAGCCATATCACATCAAGACGCACGTAAACAAGCATGTAATCATGTGTCATAACACAAACATATATATCATGCCGGATGTGAGAATAACATTCTGATAATAACAATATACAAGTAAAGAGAACCATCATCCATCATCATCATGCAATACAAGACTCAGGGAAGAATCCCCTTTGCAACCATATAAAACACTAAGGGCTTGCATCTCACCATTAGCGACATAAGCTTGAGAAGGTTTGGGACTCGACATACAAACCAATCCAAGTCATCCAACGATCACAAGTAATCAAACCTATAAATATCCATCCAAATATAAGAATATGACGACCTAACTCTCACAGTAAATGGCACGCACTAGCATCATGTACAATAGCAAGACAAGTCAATGGAAGTCCACGGGATAAGGCATTTTCTTGAACCGCATACGATAAGGCGTTTCGTATACTCATGACCTAGACAAAGATGTCCACATGGTAAGGCGTTCCCTGAATCGTGTACGATAAAGCATTTCGCACACACAAAACTCTAATCCTCCCGGTAGGACGACGATAATAATACGGTCCTATAGTCTAAACCAGGTCAGGCTCTCGGGTGAGACGTTTCCCGATTCGACAGGTGGTATGACGTTCCACATCCAAGACTCGATCATACAAAGACGTCGAGTACCCTTAATTCGGCTAAACCACACGAAAGAGGCAAAAAGAGATCTATAGTCAAAAGTCAAGCTAGTACGCTTCATGCAATGACACCACCTCGCAAGGATACAACATTTGACGGCCGGGTCGATCAACGCATTGCGTTCACCTCCTAACAAGGTCGTCATATCCCCACTAAAATATGCATACAAGCATCAAGGTTACACCCCATCGCTCCGACATTATAGTCTAACGAGGAAAAGGTGTAGCCGGGAGATGAGAGTTCATAGCTCTCAACAAGTAGTGCTCAAATCAAATATATAAGTTAAAACCGACTTAGAGAGAGCACACCAAAAACCGTCACAAAACAGGTGATATAAGCATGTGAAATATCATACATCCTAAATATGAATATTTAATGTTATTGCGTAAATTTATAAGATAAACAACCCGTATAAACAACTACATTTGAGGGCACAAGGAAAAGAAACGAGAATGGATCACTAGGGGTGCCAGCCGGTCAGGGGGACCGGCTGCCGGGTACCCGACTGGTACCTGAGCAACACAATTCATCAACCATAAAATATAGGGGATCCCCAGCCGGTGGGTGTGCCCGGCTGCCGGCCACCCGGCTGGGGACATAGGCAAAGTAGGAAAAGCGAAGAATTGGGAAAAGAGGAGAGTTCCAGCCGGTTGACAGGCTGTCGGGTGGTCAGTTGGGACTCGCAGACTTACAAAAATCGCCCAAACTTACAGGAAGTTCTCAGCCGGTTGAGGAGACCGGCGGCCGGTCGACCGGCTGGGACTCACGCAACATCAAAATCCTCAAAATGACCAATTCACATCAGACGAGTTCCCAGCCGGTCGGCTGATCGGTCGGCCGGCTGGGACACACATACACGAAATTCAACTTCAACAACAACCAAACTCAAGTTCCATGGTTACCCATTCAATTCCAACAACATTTACCAACATCAAACCACATTTAATGCATATTAATCATCACCAATCATTGGGTAAAAATCAATTAAAGCAAACCAAGGTACATTTATTACTCAACATGATAAGCAAGTGCGACTTCTTTACTTAGCCCCGAAATTCGATTTTTCCGCTTTCAAACCGACTCACCTAGTCGGGACGAAGGCTAAGTAAAGGAGGGCCCCGCATTTCTCTCAACACAAGCTTCCAATAAAACAAGGCGATCCAGTCACCGAATCCAAAATTGCAAAAGTTGAAGTATAAATCAAAGTGTAACTAAGTTCTAATCTAAAATGCATGCAATATTTACAAAAAAAAGGTGGTGGTTTTTTGGAAATCCACCAAACCCAAGTTTTTGTTTTAAAACCTACTCATCCCCCAAGAGTGAGGGGTCTTCAATATCCATTTCATTCTTTTCTTCAATTGGTAGCCCTTCATAGTAATATTTGACATGTTGGCCATTGACCTGTTGGCCATTAACCTTATAGCATTCACCCGCTTTGTTCTTCAATTCAAATGAGCCATATGGGTAGACGGTTACCACTTCAAAGGGTCCCGACCAACGAGACCTGAACTTTCCCGGAAACAATTGGAATCTTGAGTTGAACAATAACACCTTATCTCCAACATTGATCGCCTTCCTCATGATCTTTGAATCGTGCCATTGCTTGGTTCTTACCTTGTAAAGTTTTGCATTTTCATAAGCATCCATTCGAAGCTCATCAAGCTCAATCATTTACAAGAATCGTTTATTACCCGCGAGGTCCATGTTGTAATTAAGCTCCTTCAAAGCACACCTAGCTCTATACTCCAACTCCAAGGGTAAGTGACATGATTTCCCAAAGACCAACCGGTAGGGCGTGGGGCCTAGGGGAGTCTTGTAGGCGGTCCTCAAAGCCCATAGCACGTCATTGAGCTTCGTGCTCCAATCTTTCCTTGACTTTGTCACTACATTCTCTAGAATTGCTTTGATTTGTCGGTTGGACACCTCCACTTGCCCAATTATTTGTCGGTTGGACACCTTCACATAGGCTATGACATGAAGCTTCTTCTCATGCCTTTGGCCTAATACCGCGCCTAAGGCAAAGTTACTAGCATCGAACATAACCTCAAAAGGGAGGTCCCAATTGGGAGGTTGCACAATTGGAGCCGATACCAATTCTTGCTTCAACCTACAAAAACTCTCATGGCAAGAATCATAAAATATAAAGGGAGTGTCTTTGATAAGAAGTGAGGTGACGGTTTTATCAATTTTGGCAAAGTCTTTTATAAAACGCCTATAAAAACCCGCATGACCTAAGAAGCTCCTCACACCCTTGACATGTTTGGGTGGGGGAAGTATCTCAATCACCTAAACCTTTGCCTTGTCCACTTGAATCTCTTTCTTGGAAATAACATGACCAAGAACCACTCCCTCTTGTACCATAAAATGGCATTTTTCCCTATTCAACACAAGGTTAAACTGGATGCAAGTATGGAGTACTTGGGAGAGGTTCTTCAACAAATCATCAAATGAGGTGCCATGGACACTAAAATAATCCTTAAACACCTCCATAGACTTCTCAATGTACTTAGAAAGATAGACATCATAGCTTTTTGAAATGTCCCGGGAGCATTGCAAAGTACAAGCGGCATTCTCCGATATGCGAAAACACCATAAGGACATGTGAAAGTAGTTTTTTCTTGGTCATCCGGGTGAATAAGAATTTGGAAGAACCCGGAGTACCGTCAAGAATGCAAAAATACTCATGATTTGCCAATCTCTCGAGCATTTGATCAATGAAAGGCAAAGGAAAATGATCTATGATTGAGGCGGAATTTAGCTTACGGTAATCAATGCACATTCTCCATCCCGTGACCGGTCGGGTGGAGATGAGTTCACCACTCTCATTCTCTACCACGGTTATACCACCCTTTTTAGGGACGATTTGAACCGGGCTCACCCATTCGCTTCCTGAGATGGACTATATGATTTCGGCCTCAAGCAACTTATCAATTTCTTTTCTCACTACTTCCCTTAATTTATCATTAAATCTCCTTTGAGTTTAAGCACAAGGTGCGTATCCATCCTCTAGTGTAATGCGATGCATACACACTCTAGGATCGATACCCAAAAGATCGTCAATACAATCCCCAAGTGCCTTCTTGTTAATTTTAAGGACATTTAAAAGTTTTTCTTTTTGTTCAAGTTCTGGGTTAGCATTGACAATCACCGAAAATGCCTTTTCCTCATCAAGATAAGCATATTCAAGGGAGGGGGGGGGGGGGTAAAGGTTTAAGGTCTACCTTTGGAGGGTTCTTACCGTCACCTTCATCAAGGAGTGGTGGTAGAGCTTCATAATCCTCATCAAAAACTTCCCCCGAACATAGATCATTAGCATTTTGGATAACAGCTTATAGAATATCCACCGAATAAGCACTTTCAAAAATTAGCTTGGACAAGACATCCGCCAAGGAAAACTTAATTACATTGCCTCCAACATTGAAAGAGAGTCGTCCATTCTTCACATCGATCATGACTCCCCCGGTTGCCATGAAGGGTCTTCCAAGGATTATTGGAGTTTGTTGATCCTCCGGAATATCTAATACCACAAAGTCCGCCGGTATGTAGAAATTCTCAATCTTTACCGGTACATCCTCTACTAAACCCCTTGGATATTGTACCGAATAATTGGCATGTTGCAATGTCATGGAGGTAGTAATCATGTCTTATAAGCCGAGTTTCTTAGCAATAGGAAGTGGCAAGATGCTAACACTTGCACCCAAGTCACACAATGCTCTTTCAATGATCACATTTCCAACCATGCATGGAATTGAAAAGCTACCCGGATCTTGTAGCTTCTTTGGCATATGGTTGAGCAACACCGCACTACATTCCTCGGTTAAGGCTATTATCCCATCACTTCCAATACTCCTCTTTTTGGTGAGAACATCCTTGAGAAAATTTGTGTAAAGGGGCATTTGTGTTACTACCTCGGTGAAAGGTAGTGCAACCTCTAGCTTCTTCAACATCTCTAAGAACTTAGATAATTTCTTCTCCTCGGTCTTGGCTCTTTCTCTAAGGGGAAATGACATTGGTGGGATGTAGGCTTTGTTGGGAGATGGGGCTTGTTTAGAGTCATCACTTTTCTTGGGTTCTTTTTCTTTCTCTTTGTTTTCCACTTCTTCAAGAATCACTTCCTCCAACACAAAGTTCTCATCATCCATAGCTTGCTCATCAACCTTCACTTTTTTGGAAGTCTCACCTCTAATTGTTGGTGAAAGAGGTGGACTCTCAATTCCTCCTTTCATCACATCTCTTTTCGTCTTTGACTCATGCTCATAGTCTTTGTATGGATCTTCCAACTCTTTCCCACTCCTCAAGGCAACCACATGTGCTTGTTGGTGGTGTGGTGGTCCATCCTTAGGGTGAGAGCCTTGCATTGGAAGAATTTGCTCTCCTTTTTGAAGGTTGATAGGCCCTTGGTTAGCCAAATAAGAATCAAAGTTACTTTGTTGGGCTTGGACGTTTGAAATGTCGGATCTCAAAAGTTTGAATTGTTGTTCTGCATTTGCTTCAGGTTGCATTGCCCTATTTTACATATTTTTTAGCAATTGTTCAATTGAAGAGTTGGATTGTTCACATGGAGGTGGAGGTTATTGGAAATTTTGGTGTTGTTGGGAATTTTGTTGTTGTTGGAAGTTATTGTTTTTTTATTGGTTCCAATTGTTGGGATTTCTTTGTTCTCTAAATGGAGGGGGAACATATGGTTGATTGTCACGTTGGGAAAACCTCCTAGAGTCGGAATTTGGGCCATGGTTGTTGTTGTAAGAAATTGAATTGTCGGGGTTTGGGAGGTGGTTGGTATTGTGGGGCTTGATACTTGGGATCAAGGGTTGCCCTTCATATGAGAGTTTCGGGTCTTGATTTGGGAAGGTTCGGTAGAAAGTCTCTTGTCGTTGATAAGAGTACACCTAGGTTGGTTCCCTTGAATTGCATAAAACTCTAGTTGGACTAGATCCTCGGGAGGGAAGGAAGGACATACTTCATATGTGTGGCCAACACTACCACATGTATCGTATATCGATTGTTGGGAGTAAGATCTTGGTGGAGACCTTGGTTGCTTAACATAGTACACCTTATCTTGAGTTGGTCTTTCTCTTGGGAGTTGATGGATTTGTCCCTTGCCTTTGTCTAGCCCCAAATTGTCAAACTCCTTTGAGAGCTCATCCAATTTGAGCTTGGTTTCCAACTCGAGTCAACTAGACCCTTCACCTCTACCCTCGCTCTCTCTCGAACCATAGCTATTCTAAATCTCGGAGATGTTTAGAATCATCTCCGTGATTTCGGCGTTGTTCATTATGTCAAAATTTCCCCCGGAGGCCGCCACTATCATGTCTCCAAATCTGTGCTCTAAAGTTTAAAAGAATATTTGAATAGTCAACCACTTCAAGGTACCATGGTGAGGGCAAGAGGTTAGAAGATCTCGAAACCTCTCCCAAGCTTCACCCAATGTCTCCTAGTCTTTTTGCTTGAAGGTTTGGATTTCATGCCTCATCCTTGCGGTCTTTGACGGGGGGGTTAGAATTTGGTGATGAAGGCCTTTGAGAGGTTAGCCCAAGTTGTGAAAGTTCCTACTTCATGAGAATTCAACCATATTTTTGCATTGTCCTTCAAGGAGAAGGAAAATAACATGAGTAAGATTTGGTCTTCGGTGATTCCATTTCTCTTGATTGTTCCCACCTTCTCCTTAAAACCTACCAAGTGTTCATTTACATCCTCATTCTTCAACCCATGAAACATGTCTTGTTGAATTAATGAGATGACATGATGATAGATTTCAAAAGTGTTGGGGGCAATAGCTCCATAGTTAATGGCCGAGCAAGACCAATTAAGGTACGGCCTATTGTAATATTCCATAGGTTGGTCCCCCATTTCTTGTATGAAAGGGTTGTTTGTTGGTGAAATTGGAGAATTTGGTGAGTGGGTGTTGTTCGAATTTTGTGAGGAGCTGGGTGAATTTATGGGTGATATGATTATGGGAATATTTGTAGGTAAGATGAGGGGTGATAAAGTGGGAGGTGATGTTTGTGAAGTTGAAGGCTCAGTTGTGGGTGCTGGAGTATTTATGGGGATAAGAGTAGGTGGGGATCTTCTTAAGGAAGCAAGTGCTTGTCTTCTTCTTGCCCGGAAAGTCTTCTCAATCTCTCGATCAAGCGGGAAAAGATGTCCGATATAACACCTACTCATGAACTCGAAGAAAGATCAAATAGTCCTAATGCAAATAGATGCACTAGGACAAAATGGAAAAACAAACAAATAAAAGTGAACTAAGCCTAAAATCAATTAAATTATCTTATCCAATATTGTCGTCCGCGGCAACGGCGCCAAAAACTTGTTGTATGTTTTAATTAACCTCGAAGCGAACGAGTTATCGTTGGGTACTTCAAGGGTCGTATCCAAAGGGACGTTAATTATGGGTCTAAGACGGTTTAATTAAATTCTAGTTTAATTCTAGCTAATAGCAAGCTGAAGACGATTAATACTAAAAAAGACTAACAACGAGGCAAAGATGCGATTTAAAACAAAGATTAAAAGAAACTAAGGTGAATGGGTTCATTAATGCAGGTATAGGTCAATTATGGTGGGGGTTAAGACTAGTCTAATAGTGAGTCTAAACAAATCTCCACCTCTCGGTGCAAGACGGTATATAGGCAAGCCTCCACCTCTCGGTGTTAGACGAGCCCTAGCCTAAGGTTCGATTGGGTTCTCGCCATACCCATAAACCTACATTAAATCCCCCATCTACCCTAAAAATACACTACTCACTCATATTAGTGAAAGAAAGTATTAAAGATGGATACTTTGATATGAAATAAACAAGAGAAGGCATATTCAACATGAAAACTAGGTAAACAAACAAGAACAAGTAATTAAAAGACAAGTAATGAAATAAAGATGAGAAATTATACCAAAACTTGTAAGAAAGGATGAAACTTGGATTAATAATCAAATAAGAGTCTCCTCTTGTCTTCAAATTACAACCCAATTGTTTACTAAAAGCTAATGAAGAGACTAGATCTAACAATAACTAAGTAGGAAATTGAGTAATTATCACTAATTAAGAGACGATTAGAGTGCTAAGTAAGAAGTATTTCTTACTAATTACTAGCGTTCTTCTGTCTAGGGTAGAATAATAAATATGAATTAAGAGAGGGGTATTTATAGGTTGGTGGGATTATAGGTTGGTGGGATTAAAGGATTAAAAATAAGAAAGTTTGTATATGCGAACTGGGGGTCCCTGCCGGCCGGCTGGCCGCCGGTGGCCTTGATCGGTTGGTTGTCCCTGCTTCAAAAATTAAGTTTCCTTCGAGTGGAGGTAGTCCCAGCTGGCCGGCCGGCCGCCGGTGGCCTACCCGGCTGGGACTCTCTTCTTCCTTTCTTCTTCTTTTTCTTCATCCTTACTCCCCCAGCCGGTCTGGCCAGCCGCCGATGGCCTGGACCGGCTGGGTGCCTTTGCTTCACCTTCCTTTTTTTTGGTTTTGTTAAGGCTTGGTGGAGTGCCCAGCGGCCGGCTGCCGGTGGCATACCTGGGTGGGACTCCCCTTCCCCTTCCTTCTCTTCTTTTCTTCATTTCTTATCTTTTCTTTTTATTTCTTCTTATATTTCTTCTTTTTCTTATATGCTTAGTGACGGTTTCTTGCTTCTCATCCTGTCCCATACTTCTTTTGACATATTTCTTATAAAATGAGACGGAAGTTCATGATATGAAAGCAAAGCGTGATAATACGAAAAATGCAATAAAACTGACGCTAAAACGCATTAAATATATAAGGTCGAAATATAAAAGAATGAAGGGGGGAAATTGGTCTAAATATATTGTATATCAACCACACAAAAGAGGCGGAAAGAGCACAAGAATCATATATAAACAAACACGCTACATGCAATGACACCACCTCGTAAGGATACAACATTTGACGGCCGGGTCCATCACTGCATTGCGTTCGCCTCCCAACAACGTCGTCATATCCCCACTCACAACTGCATTCAAGCACCAATGATACACCCCATCGCTCCGACATTCAAGTCTAACGAGTATAGGGTGTAGCCGGGAAATGAGATTTCAAAGCACCCAACAAGTGGTGCTCAATTCATCACGTAAAGCAAACCGACTCAAAAGAGGAAAACATGTTAAAACCGTCACCAAACAAGTGATAAAAGCATATGATATATTATATATTCTAAGCATGAATATTTAAGGTTATGATATCGGTTTATAAGTTAAACAATTAATATAAACTGTCTCAAGTGACGACAATTGAACGGAAACATGGAGAAGGGAGTCATGGGGTCCCACTTGGCCAAGGTAACCGGCGGCCGACCACCCGGCTGGGCACCACTCTGACCGCAACAATAACAACAGTAAGGCCGAGACTCCCAGCCGGTTGTGGTGACCGGCGGCCGGCCACCCGCTGGGATCATGGGCAATCCTAAAAAACTGAGCAAGGACGAGGGGGAGTGAATCCCAGGCGGCTAGGCGGCGGCCAGTCACCTGGCTGGGGGTCACAGGCAACATGCGAAAGTCGAACAAGGGGAAGGAAGCGGCTCCCTGCCGGCTAGGCAGCAGCCGGCCACCCGGCTGGGGCACACACTTGTCTAAAATCTCCAAATTTGACACTCACCCAAACAGAGAACTCCCAGCCGGGGTGGGGGCGGCGGCAGGCCACCCAACTGGGGCCACGGTCACGGAAAACAACAACATTCAACAAAAACTTCAAATCCTTTTCTCATCCCATCAATTTTACCAACGCTTATCATCATCTAATCATATTAAACGCAACATAATCATACCCAATCTTTACTAGTGGTCAATTAATACATCAAAAGATAACATTTATCACTCAAACATAAGTTTAACATAATGAATGAATGGATCCAACAACATAAATGTAACTTTGCATAAGATTAGCACAATATAGGTATATGAGATGGATTAAACATATAAATGAGTAATAAACACTTATTCATGTGAAATCAACACAAAGAATTCATCTTTCATTAGTAAATACAATAATTAACACATAAAATACATATTGATATCAAGTAACCATCACCGTTACCTCGATTTGCACTTCAAATCTTCAATTCCCAAGTTAACTACCAACCCACATGAATTCCTTGACCCAAAATATTCAATATACATCTTTTTCTCGATAAATAAAGCAACAAGAACCCAAAACCGAAATATGGTAAAAGGCGGTCTTAAAATAACGTTAAAAGTTTCGATCTTTTATTAGCGAGAAATAAAAAGGATGGTGACAGGATTCCGAAAAATTAAGTGGAATTGAATTATAACAAGATCCAGCACCTGATCCACCAAACATAATAGTTCTAATCTTCCACATAGCCCACAATCGATCATCACAATTAAGCTAAGACCACGACTCCTCCTCTATACCGATAATAATACCTCAACGACATAACTAATCAATAATTCCCTTTTAAGAAACGAAGAAGTTATGTCTATCTTAAGTTTAGATCTAGAAAATGGGTTATATAAAAAGTTGGAGGAAATGGATATTTTATGTTATGAAAAGGAAGAGGAGGATGAGAGGAGAAGATTAATGTAAAACTCGTCAAGTTTCGTTGAGAGACGGAGAAATGACATCCGTCTTAAGATTATAAAGTTATGGAGTTTTAATGGGGTTTTGGTGTTTGAGGAAGAAGATGAAGATGATATTAAGTTGCTGAAATTTTGACGAGGAAAGAGGAGGGATAAGTGGGTTTATTTTGAGAAGGTGAGTAATAGAAGGTCCAAATTTCATATCGGGTCAACTCACTTGGATTTTCGTGTAGAATCCGATTATGAACTCATAGCGGACTAAAATGCGACGGTTTCGACCGAACTAAACTAAATTCTATTCAATATTAATTTAAAGCCACGAAATCATAAATTATCAACTTAAAATATTTTAATTAATAGAAGTAAAAGACGAATTCAGAAAATTTACGACTTTAGTAAACTACTCAATATTATAAAATCTGGGGTGTTACAAGTTGTATTACTAACCAATAGAATTTCATAAATACATTAACTATAAAAAACCTTTGATAAATATAAAATACTCAATATTATAAAATCTGGGGTGTTACAAGTTGTATTCCAAAATCATGCATCAATTTCATCATCCAAAGTTATAGGTGAAATAGCTATAACTTTGAACTTAGTATGTAAAGTTATAAGTGAAATAGTTATAACTTTACTTACATAAAAATCACTCTAATGGAAGTTATCAAATGACGACCTATACTATCTAATCTTCACAAAGATCTTCAGTATACGAATCATCGCTTTATCTTGATCACAAAGACCATCCATCTTGAGTCTCGTGTTATTTGAAGTAAATCTTGCTTGAATTGTTTCTTCAATGTTATAACCAAAATAGCTATAACTTTGCATATGAACTTCCAAAGTTATACCTTAAGCTCCTATAACTTTGTCCTCCTTACTTGTAATTCTTGTTATCTATAATAAGACTAAAGCACACAATTACATGCATATGATATATCAATTAAATCAAATCTATCAATTAACCACATTATCAAATACATACACTTGTCATTATCAAATCTATACCATAGGTCCAACAATATCTCTCATGACTTACCTGTCTCTCTCCATTGTGATAGCCAAGCCGCTCTACACATAGCTAATAACCCCAATTTTCATGAACGCGCGAAACACTTTGAGATCGATTGTCATTTTGAGCGGGATAAAATCCATCGCGCTACCATTGCGCCCACCTACATCTCTACATCGCTCCAATTAGCAAACATCTTGACAAATGCTTTTGGCTTTCAGCAGTTTTCGGATAAAGGACCTTGGTAAGTTAAAATATTTTCTAGGTATTGAGGTTGCTCGGAATACTACTGGAATATTTCTCTGTCAACGTAAGTATGTGCTCGATATTTTGAATGAAACCGGTCTCCTAGGTTCTCGGCATTCCAGTACATCACTGGAAGAATATCGTAGATTGGCTCTTGCATCTGACGCACTCATGGCGGACCCGGCTCGTTATCGTCGACTGGTTGGGCGTTTAATATATTTGACCATTAGACATCCGGAACTGTCATATTCTGTGCACATTTTTTCACAGTTTATGCAGCAACGCACTGTGTGTCAATAGGACGTCGTTACTCGAGTCGTTGGTTACTTGAAATCTAGTCTTGGTCAGGGCATTTTACTTCGTAATGACGCCTCTTTGGCCTTCAAAACTATCTGCAATGCTGAGTGGGCTAGTTGTCCCTTAAGTCGTGGGTCACTTACTACATATTTTGTCTTTCTTGGAAGCTATCCTATCTCATGTAAAACAAAGAAACAAGCCATTGTTTCTCGATCCTCGGCTACTAGTGAAATCATTTGGTTGAAAGGCTTGCTTCATCTCGGTATCTCTCATGACTTACCTGTCTCTCTCCATTGTGATAGCCAAGCCGCTCTACCCATAGCTAATAACCCCGTTTTTCATGAACGCGCGAAACACATTGATATCAATTTTCATTTTGTGCGGGATGAAATACATCGCGATACCACTGCGCACACCTACATCTCTACATCGCTCCAATTAGCTGACATCTTGACAAAGGCCTTTGGCTTTCAGCAGTTTTGTGCACTCCTTGCCAAGTTGGGCATTTCTAATCCGCATGCTCCACCTTAAGGGGGGGGGGGGTAATACCGGATATTTTGCGATATTTGGTTCACATTGCATATATTGCTAACTTTAGTAAAGATTGTAATTACTGATTATTAGCTTCTTTTGTTTTATTCTTTCCTAGCTCTAAGGCACCAAATCTGTGTATAATTTGTATAAATAAAGAGTCCAAGTCAATGAGAAACACACAACAATATTCACAAAACAATCTCTTATTCTCATGTTTACTTTAGTAGGCATCATGTATATATGAAAAAAAACTTTTGTTATATTGTAATAGACTAACATGCTTGTCGTTCCCTAGTTTTGTCGGGAGCAATCAGTTGGCCCAAATTCGATATTATTATTTCTTGGTTCATAAATAATACGATGATTTATCTGCTGGGAAGCTCCCAAAATCGTTGCATAGCCAACTTCTCCGGATAAGAATGACAAACAAACCATACTATTTTCCCGGTCAATAAAGAACGGAGCTTCTTCATCCATAACAAAATTGGCATTATTTTCAAAATGAAATGTTATTTTAGGAAGAATATGTGGGTTGTTGTTCATAACCTGTCAGCAAAAGTCGAAATCCTCTTTTGAAGTAATCAATTTCAAGTTATTGTTGTTTTTTAGGATGAATTGTGTTACGGCTTTAGTTAACACCTTATATGCTTGAAAGACTATCCAGGTGACCGCACCATCTCAGGAATGCCAGGGCAAGTGAATCAGAGTTACGTAACCTTATTCATTGCATGTATTAAAAGAACGGAGAATAATGTTAAATGTAATGTTACCTGAGTCGATAAAACATCCACCAGTTCCATCAGGTTTGAAGGAAAAACACTAGGAGGAATCGGTAGTCTTCGACCATCTACAGAGATGCCTTGAACATTAATGTAGTATAAGGAAGGTCCACGCGAATTTTGGTACAGCGGAGTGGTTTGCATACATATTATTCGTTAAGGCAAGACATCGCTCCCAAATCGAAGGTACATTGGTGATGGATGATCAATGATTTGTCCCGATTGTAAGCAGTATGAGAATTTACCATTGAAAATCAGCTCTGTTTGTTTCATGAAGCTGTAATACCCTCTACTCATCCCCATAATTCCATTAACCATGTTGTTGGGATCATCACCTGTGATTGAATATGTTTTGACAAATAAGTTTTGTGTTATCGTGTAGTGACAACTAACATGGACCTATGAGAAGTCAACTTCACGAATTGAAGTGGACATTGTTTTGTACTCATAGATGCATGATGAAAAAACAGATTAAACAATTGTAAATGATGTAAAAATGGTTTACTAATAAACAGGGTCGTACCACCCTGTAGGCCAGTTAGACGACCGCCTTAGGCCCCCGAAAAAAATTCTTAAAATGCATAAAGAGGTGAAGAAAAAAGTTATCGGAAAATTCCCACGATACCTCCCAAGTTTGACATTTTACCCGAAATACCCAAAATGTTTACCAAAAACCTTTGAGTGGCCATAACTCGGGTTTACAAACTCGCAAAATGACGACTTTTTTTTTCCAATTGTTCATCTTTCCGAAAACTACGATTTGAAAAAAAAAATGGCGAGTTCTGAACTCGTGACCAAGAGATATGACCACTCAAATTTTGTTCCTTAAAAAACTTTGACATACAAAAACTCCTAGCCACGAAATCCAAATACGACTAATTGTTTTTTTTTTAAATCGTAGGTCTCGGAAAGACGAACGATTTGAAAAAAAATTGTCATTTTCCGAATTTTTAAACCCACGTTATGGCCACTAAAGGTTTTTTGGGTTAAAGAATTGGGTATTTTGGGTAAAATGTCAAACTTTTCAAACAATTAAATTACCGTATTATCATTGTTGAAGTAATTAAATAACATTTTCCATGTTTCTATGTTAAAGCCCATAATCCTACTGTATTTAAACACCAAACATTTCAAGCAATTTCCTGCTTCCACGTCATCATTTTTGGTGCCTTTTTTTTCGTACTGCAACCCCACCACTATAACACAATATTTATTTGCCAAGTCAATTTATCAAGTCAAGTGTACTTTGATTTAATTCATTGAAAAATTATTTACTTGAGTAATACACTATTAAAAATTGACGATCTACAATAATTTGTCATGACGATTTTTCCAAAATCAAATTGTACAATCTAAAACTTTCCGTCTTAATAATGTTGTTGTATACAAAAATAATATATAAATACATATTTTGTAAAAAATTAAAAACTAAAATAAATGGCCTACTAAATTCAAAAGAAAAAAAAACTACAAAGTACATCGTGTTTCCTTTTCCTTTTCAAACAACTACCACTTTCATTTTCAATTAAAAAATGACCTAAGAAATTATAATTACTCCATGTTTATCAACATTAATGATTTTTTCCTAATCAAATAAATTATCAAAAATTAATATAAGTTCAATAAAAAATATTTATCAATAGGATAAAGAAAAATTATGAATAGGATAAATTGATTTTTAGTATTGATCTTATACCAATAACATTTATACTAAAAAAATTTAAAACTAAATAAAAGATAATTATTACTAACCAAAAACTATTCCTTGGATACATGCAAACACATATCCTTCTTTTATTATTAAAATATTTGATTTGTTTGGTCGGAATAATAAAGATGATAACTTAATGAATAGATGGGTATGAGTATAATAGATGAGGGTTGAGTATGAATCATAAACATTTTCTCAAGAAATAAAGGAAGAAGAAAGAAAGATGATATTTTGCTAATACGAGATATGGAATATAAAGTTTCAATATACAAGGTAGAGTAAAGAGACTGAGGTGAGGTGTGGGTAGCTTGAGGCTTGAGGCTTGAGGCTTGAGGCTTGAGGCTTGAGGCTTGAGGCTTGAGGGAGTTATAGGGTTTCATTCTATTAGATTATTAGATTATTAGATTATTAGGTACTTAAGTACTTTCAAGATAATTGTAAATGGTAAAGAGTATTTGGGCCCCAATGTTTGTGCACAAATTCCCATTAAAGACGGCAACTATCCGTCACAAGCTGAAGACGGATAATGCCCCACTCACAATATGCAAGTGGAGGCTAAATGGAGCACCCCACTTGCACTCCCACTTGCATACTGTAAGAGGGGCACTATCGGTCTTCAACTTATGACGGATAGTGTCTGTCTTCAGTGAGTCGAGCTGATTTTTGTGATGTATTAATTAATTGTTATAGATAATGTACATATAATGTATACAAACTTAATAACCCACATCAATTAGTCTTCTTTAAAATATAAGTATCCGTCTTAATGTTAAAACGGGTCAAATATCACTTCACTTGAGTATATAAGACAAGATTATCTTAAATAAATTAATAAGAAAAAATTACTCTCCAAATAACTAATTGAAATAACGCCTCTTCAGTGATTTTTTATGTACCATGGGTAGTTTGGGGAATGTGTTTTGGGTATTTCAATTTGGTTTTTTAGTAACCCCAATATACTTACTGACATATTGTCATACTTACATCAAACTCTTAAGAAAATATACCTATTTTATTTTTTAATAGTCTAAGTTTATTTTATTATGAGAGAAAATTTAATAGTGTAAATATAAATTGTTGATCAGTTAAAGGTTTAGTATATTTTAAAAAAATTATCATATAGAATAACAAAAATGTAACGGTTACAATAAATGTAAGTATTTAAATATGTAACTGTAAATATTTATTTGTTACATAAATGAAGTAGTATATTCAAACATTTTACAATTTTTTTATTTTGAAATTCAAGATAATAATACATAATACTGGAATTATTTAGTAAGTCCAAAATCATTATAAGTTCACCGAAATTTCTCAATATAATGTCCGTCAATACTTTTGACTAATCTCATTACTTTGGAGATAATAGCATTCAAATAACATATCAAGTGTTTGGTAACAGTACAGGTACTACGTATTGTAGGGGTAGGGGTTGGATTATGATAATTGAATCTCCCCAATGACATAAATATATTGAGGGTATGAGCCAATATGTGACAATAGTAAGTGTATCGTCTATGTATATCAATTAAAACAAGCGCATCGCGTATGTATATCAATTAAAAAATCAAATGTACGGAGTGGTTATAAAGAAAGTTTCCAATTTTTGTAATGTTGTTAGTCCTATATCAATCTATATAAATTGTAGTATATATCTTTTACTTTATTATTAGGTCGTTACAAGGGAATGAGGGATTAACAAACAATTGTTATTTCCATTTTTGATAATATGTTTAATTAATGCAAACCCATGCAATTTTGCATGGGTATAAAACTAGTTAGCAATTAAAATTTATACTCCTAACTTAACTTCAATTATACCATTTCACTATTGTACTATGCCATGACACAATTCCAGCATTACAAAAAGAAAATATTAGCAACATTATTCTTTCAATTTTTTTGGTTTCGATTTCTTATTTACTCATTAATATAAATTTATAATTGAATTATTTCCTCATAATAAACTTAAAACTTCGATCTTTGTTCATCCCTTTCAGCATGTTTGGCCTTACTTTAAGGAAACTGTTGTTACTTCTTGAATAAATTTTAGGTGTTTGGTATTACATTTTACCAAAAACGGCTTCTCAGCCACAACATTTTACGTAAGCGGATGAAAAATAAAAATTATGTTCAAAAGTGTATCATGATGGGTCTCGATTTGTAGAGAATGAAAAAATATGGATTAAGAAGTATTTACTTTATTTTATTTACATGTTTACAACATACAAATTTGGCATTTATGCATTAAAAATCTTTAAAATAAAAGTAAAAATTAAAAGCACCAAATTGGTGCTTCAAATTCTAACTTTCCTAGTTGACTTTTGGGCTAAAACAATGTTGTTTTAACTTTTTTCAAAAATGATTGTTTGGCCAAGTTTATGCTTATTTAGTGGAAAAACACTCTTAAAAGCTAGGTCAAACATGCACTAAGGCTCTGTTCTTTCTGGCTTAATTTCAGTTTAGCTTAGTTCAGTTCAGTTCAGTTCAGTTCAGCTCTATTCAGTTCAGTTCAGCTCAGCTTCATTCAGTTCAGGTTCATTCAGTTAAGCTTCATTCAGTTCAGTGCAGCTCCACTAAATTCAGCTCACTTCAGCTCTAGTAATCTTAAACTTAAAAGTTTTTATTAATATTATTATTATTTTTTTCATTAAAGCTATGTTCCTTTTATTCATCCATGAAGGCAAAGTAAAAGGAAACAAGTTTACCAGCAAAACTAAACCCCTAAAACTTAGAAATTAAGCTCTATTTAGTCTATGAACCATACAATCATAGTTGTTATACTTAGCCTGGCTTAAAATCCTGATACTAACGTCACTTTGCATCTTCTTAAAGAGGTAGCTTTGGGATCTTTCCAACTCTCCAAAAACTCTCATGTTCCTCTCATACTACAGGTGGTACATCACAGCAGCTATGCACCTTCGATACCATCCAGCCTTCCAGTGTCTTATGTGTCTTCTATGGTTGATCCATTCAAGCTCAGCTTTGCTGTCAATGGCTCTCCCAGGAAGGTCCAACGAGCTGATAACAGCAGCCTAGAGTTCAAGTGCATAGGGGCATTGATAGTACAGATGCCGATGGGTCTCACTGCTGGCCTTACAGAGCACACATCTGTTAATAATAATCATACCTTTCCCGATGAGGTTATCAATAGTACTCAGCTTGGATTGAATAGCTAGGGAGGCAATAAAACTATGGTTGGGAATGATACTATGATGGCTCAGACAGATAGCCAAGGGAAGAGAAGGCTTAGCAGTCCTAAACTTGTCATAAGCATGAGATTTGGTGAACTTCCCATTAACAATCCAGGAATCAATCAAAGTGGTTGCATTACTCTGGCTTCCAGTGTAGAGGAGGAGCTCATCCTTGATTTTCAAAATGTTGGTCATGCCTTCATTATGGCAGTCCTTCCTGCAGAGTTGCCAAATGCTTCGACCAGGCCAAAGATAGGCTTGACACCAAGAGAACCAAAGACCTGTTTGTTTCTTGTCCAACACCCAAATCCATTTGGCCAAGAGGGTTTATTCCAGGACAAAAGCTCCTTAATATTGAAACCACTCTCATACCAGGGAGAACAGATACTATCCCAGCTCTTGTTAGTCCATTTCCTTTTATGTTCCTCAATACTCCAGAAGAAATATTTGCTCATTCTATTAATCCTCTTAAGAATATTTTTAGGGAGGAGAGTAGTGTTACACTAGAAAGAAGCAAGACCAAAGAAAACAGCATTAAGCAGTTGAGCTTTGCCAGCATAAGAAAGAAACTTGTTGGCCCAATGCTGGATATTTTGCTGCATCTTATTAAGAAGAGAATCATACATACTAGAGGTATTCCTGGCAGTGTATAGAGGAAGACCAAGATACCTGAAAGGGAAAGAACCCTCAGAGAACCCAGATAGCTGAAGAATTTCCTACTTAACACTGTTAGAAACCCCACCCAGATATATATCAGTCTTTTCTTTGTTAGCATACAAACCTGACCAAGCAGAGAAATTATCTAAGGTACTTACAACAGCTTGAACAGAAGGAACATCTCCTCTAACATAGATCATTAGGTCATCAACAAAGATAAGGTGGGTGAGATGGAGTTTAGAGCATTTAGGACGGAAAGATACATTTGGCTGATTACAAATCTGCCTAAAGTATCTTGAGAGCATTTCCATACTCAACACAAACAAGTAAAGTGAAAGGGGATCACCTTGACTAAGGCCACTAAGCCCTTTATAAAACCCATGAGTTGTTCCATTCAACTTGATGGAGAACCAAGAGGATGAGATACATCCCATAATCCAGTTTATGAACTTATGTGGGAAATTGAGAGCAGTAAGCATATTCTCTATGAAAACCCATTGCACAGAGTCAAAAGCTTTCCTAATGTCTACCTTAATTAGGCATCTAGGAGTAAGATATTTCCTAACATAACCCTTAACTAGAGCTTGAGACAACATAATATTCTCATGAATACTTCTATCCTGGATAAAAGCAGCCAGTTCAGGCCCCACTAGAGATGGTATGACACACTTAAGCCTTTGAGTAAGGATTTTACTGGTGGTTTTGTATAGACTAGAGCAACAAGAGATAGGCATGTAATCAACGACAATACTGCTAATCAGCTTCTTTGGAATTAAGGTAATTAAAGTAGCATTAGCCTGCTTGCTCATTTTTCCAGATCTCAAGAAAGCTTGGACAACATTGCAAAAGTCATTCCCAATATAATCCCATGAGGCTTTATAGAAAGCAAATGAAAAACCATCAGATCCAGGGCTCTTGTCAGAGCCAATAGCAAAAAGGGCAGCCTTAATTTCAGCATTCTCAATAGGTCTAATTAACCCTCAAAATCATCCTCCATCAAGCAATTTTCCCTTTGAATAATAATCATCATCAAGAGGAATAACAGGAGTAGCCTTACCAAGAAGACCTTCATAATACTCCACAAAAGCCTTAGCAACCTCAGTTTGACCACTCCTATCATCCCCTTTACTATCTTTAATATGACCAATGATTTGTTGACAATTCCTCATTTTAATTCTAGCATAAAAAATTTCTCATAATTATCCATCGTTTGACTTTTAAGGTCAATTTTAATAACTTTGACCTTAAAGAAGTGTTAAAATATTAAAACTAAGACATTATAACAAAAAAACATTTACATTCATCATAAAAAGAAATATTTTGGAAACATATTTTTCAAATGAAAAAAAAGTGAATATAAATGACGAAAAATCGAGTCAAAGTGTCATCCCGAAAACTGTACAATTCAAATTACGAAAGATATGGAGGAAATATTCTATAAACAACTTATTATTATTATTATTATTATTATTATTATTATTATTATTATTATTATTATTATTATTATTATTATTATTATTATTATTATTATTATTATTATTATTATTATGATTATTATTATTATTATGATTATTATTATTATGATTATTATTATTATTATTATTATTATTATTATCATTATTATTATCATTATTATTATTATGATTATTATTATTATTATTATTATTATTATTATTATTATTATTATTATTATTATTATTATTATTATTATTATTATTATTATTATTATTAATATTATTATTATTATATTATTATTATAGTAATAATAATAGTAATAATAATAGTGAGGAGAGGGAGAAGGCGATTCGGGCTTCCTTGGCTTGCTATTGCGGCTGGTGTTCCTGCCATACCGGCAACCATTTCCACAAGGCCATCCAGAGCTCAAGTCGTCGGCTGTGGTGGGGTCTGTGGTGGTTCGTGCTAGGGAGAGTTTGGAGAGGGAGCGTTTGGTGTTTTTCTTCGCCTGGTTGTGGTGCGATTGTCGTTGGTGGTGACTGATCTAGGGCTGTCGTTTCTTGGGCTGCTGTCACCGCCTAGCGATCACCAATCCTCGCTTAGGCCGTCATTTGTTGTTGCGGGTTGGTCTTGCGTGTGTTTATCTGCCGTCGCCATTTGGTTTCGTGGCAGTCGCCTGGAGGCTGTGGTCTGGTGGTGTGGGTCATCTGGGGGCTGCAGTCTCCCTGTGCGCCGTCTTTTGTGCCATTATTTTTGGGTTTTCGGTTTAGGGTTCGGTGTCATGGTGGCTTTTCGTGCAGGTGTTTCGTCCCACCACTTGTTGCGTCCTGTCTCCAGGTGTGTCGTTCCTTGTTTCTGTGTTGGCCTTCTGCTGATTAGCCCATGGTTGGTGTTAGCGGCTGGTGACGTTTGTTGTGCTTTTTGTTTATGGTTTTTCTTTCTTTAGTGCATTCCATGCATTTTCATGCATTCCTGTGATTGTTTTTGTTTTGCTTTGCTGGATCCTCTATTGACATGCCCGTTTTAGTACGGTTTCATTGTCATTTTTCATGTATTCATGAGTGTCCAAATAGTCGTGGTAGGGGCCTTACTAAGGCCGCCTGGCAAAAGCTTTTTCAGGATCGACATTGTATTGCTGGTGCTATGGGTCTTACGCGTGAAACTCTTACTGATAGTCTGACAGTTTTCTCTAATGCCGAGATCACTTTGAAGCGGATGGGGCTTTGGTTATATGGGGAGTGCTTTAAAATCCATACATTTTGCTGTAGGTGTCGGCATGGTCGGGGTGACATAGTTCCGCCTCCAGATTGTGGTGATGGCATCGTTAACTTTCTTATTCATGCTATCCCTAGACCTTCGGCTCCGCCACACTCGGTTCTTTCATCTGATGATGGGTTTGAGCTTGTTTAGTGGTCTGTATCTTTGCTTGATCGTTATTTTCTTTGGGCCTTCGCACCGGGAAATTTATTCCTTCTAAGTGTCGTCTTGATTTTGCTCGGGTTATGAAGAGGGTCTTTGATGATGCGGCTGACTCTCCAGGTGACCTCTCCAGCTGGGTTCGTTTGCTTGTGTTGCCTCTTTGCCTGCTTAAGACCTTCGTTCCTAGGAGTAATCTTGAGTGTAGGACTGCTGTTAGGCGACAGCGTCAGGAGGAGAGTATTACCAGGGCTATTCTTGCTTGGGGGGTGCCTGGAGGGGGTTTGCAGCTTTTGCAGGAGTGTTTGGTTAAGGTTCCTCCTTCGTTTTATGTGGGGGAGGATCTGGATTTGAGTAGTGTCGGCGGAAGATTTGTGATGGTTATTATATTGCTGCTGTTAGGGTGCTTTCTTCCTTTGGCGTCGCCCCTTACTCTGATGCCACTCTTGGTGCTTTGCGAGAGAAGCATTATGTCGCCCCATCTCTTTCGTTCCTCCTTTGCCTGTGGATCATCATTCTCTTGTTGCCGCTTCGGCTGTGGTTTTGGATATGATTCCTGGTTTCCCGCGTGGCACTTCTTGCGGGAGGGATGAGTTACGTGCCCAACACCTTATGGACTGTTTGAGGGGTGTTGTTGTGGCTGTCTTTGATGATTTGATCGCTTCTCTTACTAGGGTGGTTAATATTTTTTTGGAGGGTCGGTGCCCTATAGCTCTTGGTGAGTACGTTGCCCGCACTCCGCTCACGCCGCTTGTTAAACTGGGCGCGGGTGTTTGTCCTATCGGTGTAGGCACTGTCTGGAGACGTCTTGTCTCTGAAGTTGGTGCTTGTCTGATTGGTCCTTCTTTGTCTGCTTATTTTGCTGGCCTTTAGATTGGGGTTGGGGGTTTGGTGCAGGAGAGGTTATCATGCATGCCTTGAATCGGCTTATTGAGGCATGTGGCACTGATGTGGGACCGTCTATGTTGCTGGTGGATTTCCAAAATGCTTTCAACCTTCTTAAACGTGTGATTATGCTAAAGGAAATCCGTCGTCGTTGTCCGGTTCTTTCCCGTTGGGTGGAGTTTTTTTACTCTAGCCCGCCCGTCTTTATTATGGGGAGCATTGTTTGTGGTCTTTTCAGGGTGTCCAGCAGGGTGACCCTTTAGGCCCTTTGCTTTTCGCTTTGGTTTTGCATCTCTTATTGTGCAAAATCCGGGACTCCTTTGATCTTACTATGCAGGCATGGTCTTTGGATTATGGCACCATTGTTGGGGACACTTTGGAGGTGGGGAGAGTTTTGGATTTGATTATGGTAGATGGGCCTCTTTTTGGTCTCCATCTTAATGTGGCTAAGACTGAGGTCTTTTGGCCTATTAAGGATCCTCGGGGTCGGCTTCCTGGTGTTTTCCCCCCTACTATTGCCTGGCCCTTGCGTGGTGTCTGTGTTTTGGGTGGACCTGTCAGTACATATCCTATTTTTGGCAGTGAGCTTGTGGCGAGTAGAGTGACTAAGACCAGTGAGCTTATGGACTTAGTCGCAAGGATTGAGGACCCACAATGCGAGTTGCTTCTGCTTCGTGCTTGTACTGGTATTTCAAAGCTCTATTTTTCTCTTCGTACTTGCTCCCCGGGAGTATTTGGGTCTGTCCATCTTCGTTTTGATGCAGCTCTTCGTTCTAGCTTGGAACGTATTGTAACCGCGTCTTGGCCTGGTTTTGGGGTTTGGCATTGGCGCCTTGCCACTTTCCCTTTTCATTTAGGTGGAATCGGTGTTTATGCTGCAGGAGATGTTTTACACTATGCTTTTCTGGCTTCCCGTTTGCAGTCTGCAGTTTTGCAGGCTACGCTCCTGCGGCCTTCTTGAATTGTTTGTGCTGGTCCTACTTTTGACGATGCCTTGCGGGTGTTTTCGAAGACTACAGGTTCTGATTTTTTACGTGATCCAAGTGAAATCGCTGCCCCTAAACTTATGAAGAAATTGGAAGATATATATTTCGCGACGGTTGCTGCTTCTTCAGCATCTGTTTTCTCTTTGACGCTGCGTCAGCTTGCGTTGTGGAAGTCTCAGCAGGGTGCCCACTTCTCTGATTGGTTGCTTGCGATTCCTATCTCTAGGTTGGGTCAGACTATGAACAGGAGGACTTACCGTTGTGTGCTGGGGTATCAACTGGGTGTTCCGTTATTTGCGGTATCTAGGCATTGTGCTGCTTGTTCTCGGGTTTTTGTTGATGATGTGTATGGGGACCACGTTGTTTCTTGTACTGGTACTGTGGAGGTTAAGCATTGGCATTACCTCGTTCGTGACACCTTATTCGACATCTGCTATAGGTCTGATATTTCTGCGGGTAGGGAGGTTGGTATCGGTTTGGTTGACGGGCACGACAAATCTCTTCGTCCTGCGGATTTGCTACTTTATTCCTGGGACAGAGGGCATGATGTGTGGGTTGATTTGACAGGGTCTTCCCCCTTAACTTAGACTGGGATGTCTGATTTTGTGCCGAACGAGTTGTTATTTTCGTTGATGCTGCTCCACGCAAATGTGCTAAGTATGGGGATTTATGCGTTGCTGCTGGCTATGGTTTCCTACCTTTCTCTTTCTCTTCGCTTGAGGAGCTGCGCTCGGATGCCGTTGACTTGCTCAAGCGGATCCAGATATTTTCGGTATCGCAGGATGCTGGGGCTTGGGTGGCCGTTTATATTTTAACTAGACTTAGCTTTGCTGTCGCTAAAGGGGTGGGGGCCCAGATTGTCTCTCGGCTCCCCACCAACTTCATGTAAACTTTTCATTTTATTTTAATGAAAGTTGCGCGCAACTTATTATAAAAAAAAATAATAGTAATAATAATATAATAATAATAATAATTATTATTATTATTACTAACTTATTTTATTTTATTTTATAAAACGCAAATTTTATTAAGCCCAATACACAATTTACAAGAAATTAGTTGTCAGCCGAGAAACAATCTGGGCTCCACTGCTACTACTACTAGTATTATTGGTATTACTATTGTTACAATTATTTTTATCAATAATTATTCTTTTTATTATAATGAATGTTATGACTATCAAAATAAATAATAATAATATTAATACTACTATTACTATTTACTGAAATTATTATTAAGATTAAGATAATAACCTAATAATATTTATCATTATCATTATCATTATTTTTTTTTATTATAATTATGCGCGTAGCTTTCATTAAAATAAAATGAAAAGTTTACATGAAGTTGGTGGGGAGCCGAGAGACTATCTGGGCCCCCACCCCCTTAGCTATAGCAAAACTACGTCTAGCAAAAATATAAGCGGCCACCCGAGCCCCAGCATCCTGAGATACCGAGAATTTCTGGATCCGCTTGAGCAAGTCAACAGCATCCGAGCCCAGCACTCCAAGCGAAGAGAAAGAGAAGGGTAGGAAATCATAGCCAGCAGCCGCGCAAAAATCCCCATACTTAGCACATTTGCGCTGAGCAGCATCAGCAACAACCCGTCCCGGCACAAAATCGGACATCCCAGTCTGAGTCAAGGGGGAAGACCCTGTCAAATCAACACAGACATCACGCCCTCTGTCCCAGGAATATAGAAGCAAATCCGCAGGACGAAGAGATCTGTCATGCCCGTCAACCAAACCGATATCAACCTCCTTACCCGCAGAAATACAAGACCTATACCAGATGTCAAATAAGATGTCACGAACGAGGTTATGCCGATGCTTAACCCCCACAGTACCAGTATTATTGTTGATGTTGATGTTGATGTTGTTGTTATTATTATATTTATTATAATAATTATTATTTCAGCTTAGTTCAGTTCCAATAAGTTTATTTCAGTTCAGCTTTATTCAGTTCAGCTCCATTCAGTTCAGTTTAGCTCTTTTCAGTTCAATTTAGTTCAGCTCAGTTTAGTTTAGTTCAGCTCAGTTTAGTTTAGTTCAGCTTTATTTAGTTTAGTTCAGTTCAACTTTAAAAAGTCAGAAATAACAAGTCCTTCGGCCTCTGTTTGACTTTTGCCTAAGGTCCCCAAAATCCGAAGCACATGCTTGCTAATAAATTAGTTACAATCAACTGTAAAATAAGAACCCTCAATATAAAAATATGTATTTCATCGAATATAAAAACAAGTATTTCAGGAGGGGACACGTTTAACAAGAACACAAAATCTTTTTCCAAACGAGCGAGGTGGCTTGACCCGTCTGAAGCAATAAGATGGGTCACCCCGTCTGAAGTGAGGAGAGTTCCTCTCCATTTCCAAAAAAGAAATGGAGATGTAAGTTCTTTTCAACGGTCTAGATTGCATTATATTTGTATCGATCGGTTCAAGATTTATGCATAAAAATAAAGGTTAATAGAGTGTGAAGGGGAATGTATTATTAAATAGGTTTGTGAGAAGAAATGGAGAAAAATAAATAAAGAGGATCCTAATTGGTCAGAAGAAGCCTAAAAAAGAGTATGAAACACTCATAAAGGACAATGAAAAAACCTTAAAACACTCATAAAGAAGTACCGAAGCAAACTACTTAGCCTAAGAAAGTTTGTGGTGATGAAGGCATGTAAAAGTTTGGTAGTACTAGAAAGGTTATACCGTAGTTTAAGTTTCGCATTTCAAGCCCACAACCGAATATAATATTTGGAAAAGACTGGCTGCGTTCCCTTCCAGACATGAAAGTGAAAACTTCAGTAGCCGCAACAGCTACAACTTCGGCGAAGTCCTCATATCTTATTTGCAATATGCAACGGTTATACTCACCACCTTTTGAGCCTGGTGGACAATTTGAGGATTGAAAAGGTCGGTAAGTCGATGACTTATACTTCGGAAAATAAGGATTTACTTGTGGGAAACAATTAGGTTCACACCCTTCAGATTGTATCCATATGACCTCGCTTCCAGTATCCATCTCTAGATAGTATGTTCCTGTTCTAGGGTCTTCGTTTTCAAATGTTCCGATTCCTACTTGTACTAGATAACTCATTTGTGTTCGGTCAATGTAGGTCGTGTTATGACTTCAGTTGGGTTTAAAGAGTTAGTTAAGTACTTTACTCTAGCATAAGACATTTTGATGTACTCCATCCTTCATTCTTTCCTTGTAAGTCATGTTTGCGCGATACATAGGCGAATTTAGAGAGTCACTGTGAATAATTTTGAGGCTTAAACCTTGAGATGTGTTGGTACCATAGCTTATTGCACTCAACAAGAAAGACGATATTTGTAGAATCGTAAACATAAATCCTAGGATTGTTTGATTAGCCATTGACATGTTAAATAACAAAATTATGTTGGAGATGAAGAACTAACAGTTAGTCTTCGTATCGTCACAGTTCCCCCTTGCGTTTAAACCAAGATACTATGGTGCGTACCACAGACTCATATACCGATTTGACTAGATGTGTTATAGAACTACCAGAACCTATGACTACTCTGTCGAGTGGAACCATGGTAACAAGCATACGACCAATCTTGATATCAATGATTCTTCAAAAGTATATATGGAACTGTAGAGTCTATTAATCGAATACGAAAGAGGGGGGGGGGGGTGAATTGAGTATTAAAACCTAGCCCCACTTTTTGATTTAAATGATATGTAATTAATTATTTCATCTTATGAATTAAAATCAACTAATTAATTAATCAAAGTAAGCGCAAGTAACGAAATAACGAAAAGTAAAGAGAGTAGAGAGAGGCACACGGATTTTTGAAGTGGTTCAGTTTCACACGTTGAAACCTAGGTCCACTATTCTCGATTAATAATTCTTAGTACCTTTCTACGGATTACAAAAATTATCAACCCACTCGTATAATCAACACTATGATTATAACTCAAGGTGAGTATCGCTAAATACTCTATATTATCTTACGTTAATAAGAAAGTACAATATAACTCACACAGATTACCGTTAAAGAATTGTAAGATTATAATGATGTACTATTATCCAATAACGTATTTCACTCAAGCGATTGATAATAATTGATGCACGACTCTTTTGAAAAACAATCACTAAAAATAATAAATATTTTGCTCAAAGTTTTGCTTTAAAAAGATTTTGGAAAATAATCACAAGTATGTATGTGGCGTGTGATCTGTGTGTATTTCGTGTGTTTCACAATTTGGATGTGAAGGAGTATTTATAGTAATAGAAGCATAGTAGATCTAAAACCCTGGCTTAATATTTAAGAAAGATATTTATCTTTAATATCATAAAATAATATTTGCTTTATCTTTTAGAAATATCTTTATCTCAAAATATTATTTGGTTTATCTTTTAGAAATATATTTATCTTTAATATCTCAAAATATTGTTGTAAAGATATAAGAGAATCCTAGATTAGGTAAAAAAGGAAACAACCTAAGGAGGCCGAAATCCCTAGTCTCACGAAACCCTAGGAGGCACGCAACCCTAGGTGGCACAATCCTTGGTTTACACGAAACCCTAGATGGCTCAAACCCTAGGTGGGCTTATTAGGTTAACAACAAATTGAGATAGAATATATTAGAAACCCTAGGTAGCATGACAACCCATAAGTTGTATTACTAACCAATAGAATCTCATAAATATATTCTCTATTAAAACTTTTGATAAATATAAAAATACTCTTTCACTTTTGAAAACATTTAAAACATTTTATTTCCAAAATCATGCATCAACATTTATCATCCAAAGTTATAGGCTAAAGCTATAACTTTGAACATAAAATCTCTCAAATGGAATAGTTACCGAATGACGACCTATACTATCTAATCTTTAAGAAGATCTTCAGTATACGGATCATCTCTTCATCTTGATCACGTAGACCCTCCATCTTGAGTCTTATGTTATTTGAGGTAGATCTTGCTTGAAGCGATTTTCTTTAAAGTTATGACTAGGTAGCTATAACTTCCATGTAAACTTCCAAAGTTATTCCTGAAATTGTTATAACTTTGTCTCACAGTCTTTGTCAAAGTTATGCCCGAAGTTCTTATAACTTTGATCTTTCTTCTCATAAATATTGCTAGCTATAATAAGATTAAAGCACACAATTACACGCATATAATATATCGAGTAAAGCACATTATCACGTAAACACATGTCATTATCAAAACTATAAAATAGGTCCAACAAATTCCCCCTTTTTGATGATGACAAGTCTCTTATGATTTCTCTTAACATTGTGACTAAGTATGGTTCCCCCTCAACAAAACACTCCCAAAGTTATAGCAACTTTGATCGCAAGAACAAAACAACTTAGCCAAAGTTATAACTTGAAAGACTTTAAGAGATAACGAGTCTTGACAAGGAGCAAGCTTAAGCAAATACTCAAATCATATCATTGCTTCCTCCTCTTGGCATCATTGAAAAGACAAGAACAAGGATATAAAATGACTAGAATAACATACTCCAAGGCAAGAAATAGATATGCAAAATACGCAATACTAAACGATATATATCAAGCAAAATCAAATATCAAATGTCAATAAAAACTACAAACCACAATAATAAGTATTAGTGCCAAATGGGCCGAATAGGATAGAGTATATGAAGCCAAAATGGGCCGAATGGATTAGTAGTTTAAGAACCAAAACAAGCTAAGATAAGAAGATCAAGGCATATTGGGTTGACGAATGATGTTGGGGTCAATGTAACCGGGTCGGGTGCGGTACTCAAGAGTAGAAAGGCGATCAAGGCACGTCTTCACATGATTAGCTTGGGCGGTAAGGCATACATCGAAGTTCCAAACCTTCAAAGAAAGTGCCTCCGTCGCATCAAATATAGTGTGCATCCCCTCACGCATTTCCGAACCGCTCTTCACCAATGCACCTCTTTGGCTTACCAAGAATTGCATCCGATCCCGTTGCCTAAACATCTCTTGTCGAATATCGACAACATTCCTCTCTAATTTGGCTAGGCAACCATCAACTCCCGTCATCCAAGACCGCAACTCACCACTCACACCCGACCCACCATGGTCACGGGTGGAGCTAGTGGTCCCCATTGCCACGGTTTTGACAACCTTGTCAACCACCACATCAATTTTCTTATCTTGCGCATCAAGGCGCTCCATTACTTTACCCATAAACACATCCAACTTAGATTTGAGCCCCGAAAATCAGCCACTACCGGCTTTAAACCAACCGAACCCCCCTTTGTCATAAACATCAATTCCGGACCACAAGCCTCCAATTTCATGAACTTTAAAAACGTATCACACATATCATCCTTTAAGGTAACACCATAACTATCCAAAGCAACAACCCCTTTCGACTCAAGTAGCCGTGACACCCACATCCCGTAAGGTAAATCAAGGGTCGAATAAATTTTGTCCTCGGTTACCGAAAAAGCAGTTTGTGAAATACGAGAAAATACAAGGAAAGCAAGATTGACCCGGTTACCCTCCAACCAATTTTTCACAACCATCATTTCATAACAAGCAATTTTATCCCGTCCTCCCCGACGCGGAATAACCATATTCCACAAAAAGTTCAACATAAACTTCAATTTTGGGGACACATTCCCCGCCAAAACACAACTAGATAAAGTATCCCCATCATCAAAATACCGCTTCACCTCCAACTTAGCCGGGTCCGACAGTTCGTCCCATGACGTACTCGGGTCAATTTTGATTCCATCATCAGGAACCAAAAACAGAGTACAAAAATCAGCCATGGAGACCGAAACTGATCGGCCATTAACAACGGCATTCAACACTCCTGAAGTTAGGGAAACAAAAGCGAAAAACTGAATTACCACAATCGAATAAACTGGACCCGAAAAACGTGACACGGTTTCCCATTCTTGAAAATTTAGAAAGTCGTTAAAAAATCCAAAGGCCTTATATTTTTCGCACCATGATTTTGGATAGTTATGACCTCCATGAATACCGTACTTAGCAACCCGATTGACTAACTTCCGTTCATCTTTTGTTAAACGAAGCTTGTCAAGCCCGGATACCGTGTCTTGAGGCGAAAAATCTCGGAACAGTGTCTGTGGGTTCTCCTCGGGAACCGTGCCAATGGAATCCGTCATGGCTTCTGCTTGAACTCTAGTCTTTCCCTTATTCAATCTTCGTCTCTTAGTACCCTCAAGAACCGAACCTGACTCGGTTTGGGTCAAATTTGGTGTTTTTTGTTTTGGGTTAGGAGAAGGATTAGTGGGAATGCTAGGTTTTGGAGTTTTGGGGTTTGGGGTTTTGATAATTTTTTATCTTGTGGAAGCCATTGATCAAGCTTGAAGATGTTGGGTAATTTTTTTTTTTTTTTTTATTGTTGTTGATGTGTGCCGTGAGGAAGGAGAGAAAAAAAAATTTGGTGAAGTGTTTTGATGGTGATAGTGATAGGTAATTATGAGAAGTGTTAGGTTTTGTACCTTTTGTACTTGAGTACATAGGGTGCCGGCTAAAGAGTCCTAGTTCCCTTTTTTTTTTTTTTTGAATTTGGGTAGGAAAAGGAATCTTAGGTAATTAGTTTTGGGGATATGGTAATGATAGGATTAGGTAAATAAAAAGATATGGTAAGTTGTTTGTGTTTGAGAATTTCGGCCAACATATGATACTTGGGTAGAATTTTGGTTTGATTAGGAAAGTGAATAAGATAGGTTTTTGGCAAATATGTGGTTCATAATTCAATTTCCATAAAACACTTAATATGCAAGATACTCACGTAAAATATATAATATTAAACACAAATATACTAGCAATGAAAAATGCGGACACAATCATACAATCTCGTCTTATTCTAACCAGTCACGCAGGTTCTCAAAATAAATATGACGAATTTAATTGCTACTGATTAAACCAATTTCCAACCGCAAAATCTCAAAACGTCTTCTCGCTAACGCCTTTGTTAAAATGTCAGCCCATTGATTTTCAGTTTTACAAAATTCGAGTTTAATGTTGCCCTTTTCTACATGGTCACGTAAAAAATGATGTCTAATGTCTATATGCTTAGTACGAGAATGCTGAGCTGGATTTTTGGAAATAACAATAGCACTCGTATTATCACAAAATACAGGCATACAATCAACATTAACACCATAATCACATAGTGTTGCATTAACCAAAGTAGTTGAGAACATACCAGTCCTGCAGCGATATATTCGGCTTTTGCAGTAGATAACGCAACCGAATTTTGCTTCTTTGAACCCCAAGTTATTATGAATGGTCCAACAAACGTGGCAAATCCAGAGGTACTTTTTCTATCTAAGGAACATCCTGCATAATCTGCATCTGAATATCCTACTAGATCGAAATTACACTCAAGTGGATACCACAAATATAAATTAGATGTACCAATTAAATATCTCAAGATACGTTTAACTAAAATCATATGTGACTCTTTAAGACATGATTGAAATCTAGCACAGACACACACGCTGAACATAATGTCAGGTCTACTTGCAGTTAAATATAATAAAGAACCAATCATACCTCGATATGTAGTCTCATCTACGGACTTACCATTTTCGTCCAAGGTCAACTTTTTATCAGTTACCATAGGTGTGTCCATTGGATGAGCGTTCTCCATACCAAATTTTCTGATTAGCTCCTTGACATATTTTTGTTGGTGAATCTTTATTCCCTCTTTGGTTTGTTGAATTTGCAGTCCTAGGAAGAATTTCAATTCTCTCATCATGCTCATTTCAAATTCTGAGGTCATTAGATCTGAAAAATACTTGCACAATTTATTGTTAGTAGAACCAAAAATAATATCGTCTACATAAACTTGAGCAACAAGTAAATCAGAACCCTCGGATTTTAGAAATAGGGTTTTGTCGACAGATCCTCTTTTAAAATTGTTTTGTAATAAAAATTTGGACAGTTTGTCGTACCAAGCCCTAGGCGCGTGTTTCAAACCATATAAAGCTTTATCGAGTTTAAAAACATGGTTTTGAAACTTGCTATTTAAAAATCTGGGAGGTTGTTCAACAAAAACATTTTCTTCCAAATAACCGTTAAGAAATGCAGTCTTAACGTCCATTTAGAAAAGTTTCATTCCTTTGTGAGCTGCGAAGGCGATGAGCAGGCGAATAGCTTCAAGTCTTGCTACTGGTGCAAATGTCTCGTCATAATCAATCCCTTCTTATTGATTATAACCTTGAACGACCAATCGAGCCTTATTACGAACTATAACTCCTGAGTCATCCAACTTGTTTCTGAATACCCATGAAGTACCAATCATTGTTCGATTATTTGGTCGTGGCACTAGATGCCAAACCTTATTGCGTTTGAACTGTTGAAGCTCCTCTTGCATAGCCACAATCCAGTCGGATTCTGCAAGTGCTTCTTTGATGTTGGTAGGCTCTATGGTGGATAGAAAAGAATAGAATGAACAAAAGTTATTTAATGTTCGCCTAGTTTGAACTCCTTTAGTCAAACTTCCTAGGATACTATCTATAGGATGAGAACTCTTATATTTCCATTTCTTAGAGTTCTTAGGCTCATCATCATCTGATTAACTCTCACTTTCCTCAAATGATTCAGAGTCAAGATTGGTTCCCCCTGAGTTGGACTCTGGGGTTATAGCTAAAGTTGGTACAACTTCAGGTATAACATATTGATCTGGGTTCAAAATTATAGCATCATCAGCTATAACTTCAGTTTCCTTTTCCTTGTTTTGAGAAGAGACATTCGTTTCATCAACAATTGTCTCAGTTCTCTTTTCAAGGTCATTTGCGGATTTATCAAGTTCATCATTGATTCCTTCAATAACTTCTTCATTGATATCTGGCCCGTCTTCCCTTGAAAGGCGAAAGTCGGGATCATTCATGTCTTCTTCTTCATTCTGTTCAACTTGCTCAAGCACATTATCTTCATCAAATACAACATGAACACTTTCTTCTATGCACAATGTTCTTTTGTTAAAAACTTTAAAAGCTTTACTATGATTAGAATAACCAACAAACACAACTTCGTCACTTCGTGGATCAAATTTTTTCAAATTACTTTTTTCATTATTATGGACAAAACATTTACTCTCGAAGCAACGAAGGTGAGCTATATTGGGTTTTCTCCCTCTTAAAAGTTCATAGGGAGTCTTTTTGAGAATAGGTCTAATCATAGCTCTATTGTGCACATAGCATGCAGTACTAATGACTTCTGCCTAAAAGTTCTTAGGAAGGCCACTACGCAAAAGCATAGTGCGGGCCATGTCCTCTAATGTTCTATTCATAAGTTCCACGACATCGTTTTGTTGTGGGGTTCGTGGTGCAGAAAAGTTATGTCCTACACCATTCTTCTTACAATATTCTATAAAAGCTTGATTATCAAATTCGGTGCCATGATATGTACGAATGGAAACTAACTTTTTATCATACTTAATTTGGGCGAGTTTCATTAGTACCACAAACTCATCGAAAGTTTCATCTTTAGTAAATAGAAAGATAGGCCATACATACCTTGAGTAGTCGTCGACTAGGACGAATACGTACCTTGATCCACCGCGGCTTCTAACTTTCATAGGTCCACACAAATCCATGTGTACCAACTCAAGTGGACGCTCTGTACTTACTACCCGTTTTGGTTTGAATGAAGACCTAACTTGTTTACAACGGGCACATGAGTCACACATCCTCTCTTGTTCGAATTTGATTGAGGGTAAACCCTCAACTAAATCCCACAATTTGAGTTTCTTTAAAATTGTTGGACTGATGTATGCAAACCTCTTGTGCCACAAACATGAATCATCCACAGTAACTTTCATGCAGGTAAAGGAATTTGTAGTGACTTTGTTTAAATCGATCATAAACACGTTCCTTTTACGTAAGCCTTCTAAGATAACAGTACTAGTACCTTTAATTATGATACGACAAACATTTGAATGAAAGACGACTTTATTGCCTTTGTCACACAATTGAGAGATACTTACTAAGTTATGCTTAAGACCATCTACAAGATATAAATTATTAATAGCATGTGAAGAAGATATACCAATCTTACCTACGCCGATTATCTTACCCTTCTTGTTGTCTCCAAAGGTGACCTTGCTACCGTTGAAGGGTTCTAGTGAAAGAAAAAGAATCTTGTTTCCGGTCATGTGTCTCGAACACCCACTGTCGAGATACCATAGATTATTTTCTTTCACTATTATCTGCAAGAGAATCAAATACAGCTTTTAGGTACCCACGCTAAGTTGGGTCCTTTGTGGTTAATGACTCTATATATTTGATCCTTCGTAACCCATACCTGTGTAACAATTTTTTTCTTTTAAGATAGGGTTGTCTTGGTTTATTATAGTATTTGTTGTTGTTGCGACGCACATTAGGTTTAAGTGACTGCTTTTGATTCTCATATGGTTTAGATTTTGAAGGTACAGATGAGTAATCGAAAGCTATGTCATAAAACCATCTGAACTCATTATTTCTGACTTCATCACGTTGAGATTCAGGTTCAGACTCATTAATACTAGACACGTCATGTTCTTTAACAAAATCAGTTTGACTTTTGTTGTCGTTGACATATTTAACACAGTTCTCTTTAACATGACCATTGTGACCACAATAATTGCAAATCAGATATTCTGAAAGATTGACATACTTCCTTCTTCTAAAATCACGGTCAAAAGGAGTGGATTTGCATTTATCATGGTCTCTACGACTATAACATTCATGACCTAGACCCATCTTCATGTTATTGTTAGACTGCTTGGTAAGGAAGTCTAAGACCTTCTGACTTCCTTCCCATTTATCATGAACTTTTCGTGCATGAAAGAGCAACTCCTTCAAAGACTGAATTTCTTTCTCACATGACGAATGGTCTACATTCAAGTTTTTGGAGGGATTGTTCTTTTTAAAATTTTCACGAAAATCGTTGAAACGTTTGTTCAAGATAAATTTCTCCTCATTATGTTGATATTTGGCTTGGGAGAATTCAGCCTTTATATCTTTCAATTGCTGAGAAAGAAAAGAGTTTTCTTTCTTGTGATCAAGGATAACAACTTCCTTTGCCTTAGCTTCAGATTGTAAGAACTCATTGACTTTCTTCAATTTTAAAGTTATAGCTTCATTAGCTATCACTTTGGCTTGAAGATGCTTAATGTCGAGCTTTAACTCTGAGATTATAACTTCATTAGCTATAACTTTAGACTCAAGAGCTTCTTTCTCAACATTTGTCATGTCTGAAGTTATAGCTGAAGTTGCCATAACTTTAGACTTGAGCTTTTTCTCTTTGGCCTTTAGAAGTTGGTTTTCCTCAGCAATGTCAAGGATTTGTTCCTTAAGATCTTTTAATTCAAGACTCTGTTCATGACAATGATCTAAGGCTTCTTCAAAATACTTAATTAAAGACTTCTTAGATAAATTCTTAACTTGCTTTTTAAGTTCAAGATGACTAACCTCTTCATCATCTTCTGAATCTGGTTCTGAATCTGAGTTGCCAACAAGACACGTCTCGGATTTGCCTTCATTGTCACTGTCTGAATTTAGGTCAAGACTGACGTTGCTTAGACACAAGTTGGCGACTTCTTCTTCCTCTGACTCGTCGTCCTCTGTGTCAAGATCTCCCCAGTAGTAAGCCATCATAACTTGCTTGAATTCCTTCTTGGTTTTGTCTCATTGATTTTTGTCTTTGATTTTCTTCCATGTGGGGCAATCCTTGATCATGTGATCATTATCCCCACATTTGAAGCAACCACGACTTGAGAGAGACCATTTTGACTCAATTGGCTTCTTATAAGATTTGTTGGTGTTATTGTTAAACGTTTTCCCTTGTGGTTTATTAAAAAAAAATTTCTTAAAACGTCTAGCAAATAACACTGTTTCATCTTCAAGATCCGAATCTTGTCTTTCACTAGATTCGGCTTGTAAAGCCACTTTCTTGCTATTACTATCATTTGACTCATCTTCATCAAGAGTAATCTCGTGAGCCATTAGGGTTCCAAGTAGCTCTTGATAAGATAGGTTAGATAGATCTTTACATTCCTCAATTACCGTCACCTTAGGTCTCCATCGTTTAGATAGACTTCTAAGGATCTTCATGGCAATTTCCTCGGAGTCAAAAGTTTTTCCAAGATTTTTCAATTCATTAATGATACTAGAGAAGCGAGTGGACATGTTGTCAAGCGATTCATTGTGTTCCATAGAGAAATTTTCGTATTTTCG
Organism: Heliosperma pusillum; assembly: GCA_022085475.1. NCBI lineage: Eukaryota > Viridiplantae > Streptophyta > Magnoliopsida > Caryophyllales > Caryophyllaceae > Heliosperma > Heliosperma pusillum. The sequence continues at coordinate 115,667 of JAIUZE010066431.1, forward strand.
CATCAGTAATGCAATACGTTGCTTTTTGACAATAGTTGTCCTCTCATAAGCTAACTCTAGACCATCCCATATTTCCTTGGCAGTAGAACTAGATGAGAAACGATCAAATTCAGTATGAGTCATGCCGTTTTGCAATAGACTGATAGCCTTTGAACTTTTCTCAGCTTTCTTATAATCTGCCTCAACATAGTCATCTTCTTTCTTTTCGACGCGAGTGCCATTAACAGATCCAAGCATGATCTTATTAAGGCCATTCTTAATGATTAGCCGACACTCCCAATCGTTACCCTTTATAAAATGGGTCATCATATTTTTCCATAAACTGTAGTTCTTCCCATCGAATACGGGACACTTCAGATGTTTGGAATCCATTAAAATAAAATTAAATGCAGCGGAAAATAAATAAAAATAAAAGGATAAACGGATCAGACTCCTTGCTGTAAGGCAATCAAGAGCACGATGCTCTGATACCAATTGTAGAGTCTATTGATCGAATACGAAAAAGGGGGGGTGAATTGAGTATTAAAAACTAGCCCCACTTTTTCGATTTAAATGATATGTAATTAATTATTTGATCTTATGAATTAAAATCAACTAATTAATTAATCAAAATAAGCGCAAGTAACGAAATAACGAAAAGTAAAGAGAGTAGAGAGAGGCACACGGATTTTTGAAGTGGTTCAGTTTTACACGTTGAAACCTACGTCCACTATTCTCGATTAATAATTCTTAGAACCTTTTTACGGATTAAAAAAATTATCAACCCACTCGTATAATCAACACTATGATTATAACTCAAGGTGAGTATCGCTAAATACTCTATACTATCTTACATTAATAAGAAAGTACAATATAACTCACACAGATTCCCGCTAAAGAATTGTAAGCTTATAATGATGTACTATTATCCAATAACGTATTTCACTCAAGCGATTGATAATAATTGATGCACGACTCTTTTGAAAAACAAACTCTAAAAATAATAAATATTTTGCTCAAAGGTTTGCTTTAAAATGATTTTGGAAAATAATCACAAGTATGTATGTATGCCGTGTGATAGCTTATGTATTTCGTGTATTTCAACAATAAGATGTGAAGGAGTATTTATAGTAATAGAAGTATAGTAGATCTAAAACCCTAGCTTAATATTTAAGAAAGATATTTATCTTTAATATCATAAAATAATATTTGCTTTATCTTTTAGAAATATCTTTATCTCAAAATATTATTTGGTTTATCTTTTAGAAATATATTTATCTTTAATATCTCAAAATATTGTTGTAAAGATATAAGAGAATCCTAGATTAGGTAAAAAAGGAAACAACCTAAGGAGGCCGAAATCCCTAGTCTCACGAAACCCTAGGAGGCACGCAACCCTAGGTGGCACAATCCCTTGGTTTACACGAAACCCTAGGTGGCTCAAACCCTAGGTGGGCTGATTAGGTTAACAACAAATTGAGATAGAATATATTAGAAACCCTAGGTAGCATGACAACCCATAAGTTGTATTACTAACCAATAGAATCTCATAAATATATTCTCTATTAAAACTTTTGATAAATATAAAAATACTCTTTCACTTTCGAAAACATTTAAAACATTTTATTTCCAAAATCATGCATCAACATTTATCATCCAAAGATATAGGCTAAAGCTATAACTTTGAACATAAAATCTCTCGAATGGAATAGTTACCGAATGACGACCTATACTATTTAATCTTCACAAAGATCTTCAGTATACGGATCATCTCTTCATCTTGATCACGAAGACCCTCCATCTTGAGTCTTGTGTTATTTAAGGTAGATCTTGCTTGAAGCAATTTTCTTTAAAGTTATGACTGGGTAGCTATAACTTCCATGTAAACTTCCAAAGTTATTCCTGAAGTTGTTATAACTTTGTCTCACAGTCTTTGTCAAAGTTATGCCTGAAGTTCTTATAACTTTGATCTTTCTTCTCATAATTGTTGTTAGCTATAATAAGACTAAAGCACACAATTACAGACATATGGTATATCGAGTAAAGCACATTATCACGTAAACACATGTCATTATCAAAACTATAAAATAGGTCCAACAGGAACTGTGTGGCACTTGAAATGTTGTCTCATGGAAAGTACTTGGATCATACGGTTTGTCTTCTTCTTCTATAAAATGCAGATATGTTAGAAGTTGATCAGGACCAAATATCACAGGAAATCAATAGGAGAAGCTTAAACCAACATGAGAAGAATCTAACTGCACATGAAGTGCTTTTTTTCCTCTTCCCAAACCCATTTTACCAGTTGCCTTTTCAGGCTCATTAGGATCAACTGAGAAATCTCTTTGGTCAAATCCAAACCCAAATAGAATGGACCGTGAATAGTAAGCTTGAGCGTCCGTCTCAAAAGTGAAACTTTCGTATGCTTGTAGGCACGGAAATTTTATTAAAGTGCCGAACATAAACTAAAATGAATTATTTTAAGTTGATATCAAATTCTAGCTCAATTTAATTATATTTGTCTCGCTCAATGGAAACCGGATCGACCCATATTGTAAATTGGGTTATTTGGGTCCTAAAACAAAGAAAATGGTCAATTGGGCTCATTGAGAAGACAAAATCACAAAAGAGTCACGAAAGAGGCGGAAAGAGATTTATAGTCAAAAGTCAAGCTAGTACGCTACATGCAATGACACCAACTCGCAAGGATATAACATTTGACGGCCGGGTCGATCAACGCATTGCGTTCGCCTCCTAACAATGTCGTCATATCCCCACTAAAACAAATGCACAACGGCATCGCAGTTACACCTCATCGCTCCGACATTTATGTCTAATGAGTATCAAGTGTGACCGGGAAATGAGAGTTCAAAATCGTCATCAAATGACATTCAAAACATAACATATGTCAAAACCGACTCAAAGGGGGAAAACAAGGGAAACCGTCACAAAACATGTAAATAAAACATGTGAGATATGTAACACCCCAGATTTTATAATAATGAATAATTTACTAAAGTCGTAAATTTTATAAATTCGTCCTTTACTTTTATTAGTTAAAATATTTTTAAGTCGATAAGTTATGATTTCGTAGCTTTAAATTAATGTTAAATAGAATTTAGTTTAGTTGGAGAGAAACCGTCGCATTTCAGTCCGTTATAAGTTCATAATCGGATTCTACGCGAAAATCCGAGTGAGTCGACCCGGTATGAAATTTGGGTCTTTTATCATTCTTTTTCTCAAAACAAAACTCACTAACCACCCTTCTCCCTCTTTATTTTCCAGCAAACATCTCCTTCCTCAAACAACCAAAAACCCCATTAAAACTCCATCACTTTATAACCTTAAGACGGATGTCATTTCTCCGTCTCTCAACGAAACTCGACGTTTTTTATATCAATTTTCTCCTCTCATCCTCCTCTTCATTTTCATACCATAAAATATCCAATTCCTTCAACTTTCTATAAAACCCATTTTTCTAGATCTAAACTTAAGACGGACATAACTTCTTCGTTTCTTAACCAAATTCAATTCCGCTTAATGTTTCGGAATCCTCTCACCGTCCTCTTTCATTCTAACCAATAAAAGATCGAAACTTTTAACTTTATTTATAGACCGTCTTTCATCATATTTCGGTTTTGGGTTCATGTCACTTTATTTAGCGGGAAAAGATGTATTTCGAAGATTTTGGGTCAAGGAGTTCATGTGGGTTGATGATTACCTTGAGAATCGAGGATATGAATTGCTAATCGAGGTAACGGTGATGGGTTACTCGGTATCACATCTTTATGTGTTTCTTATGTGTTTTAAATTAGTAGTTATGATAAAGATTAGTGTTTTGTTAGTTAGTGTCATAAATTCATGTTCTTTTATGATAATATTGAAATTGGGTAAAGTTGTTGTGTTGTGGCTTGTTGATGATGAAATGAATTTGTACCCATGTTTATGGTTGTTTCATGCTATTCAAGTTCTTGTATGAAGTTTACATGTATTGATATGCTTTAGTAAGATGAAACTAGAGACACCCGTATCGGCAGAAACGGGTCTGTACCGGAACGGGATGGAGCCCAGTGGCTATGAAAGTTTGACAGATTGATCGGCGTCAAAAAATTAAGTGGTTTAGGCTTTTGAATTTCTTAATTTGGAGATCGTATGAGGAAATGGCGTCTGTTTTACTATTTTGAGCTTTTGAATGATTATAACATATGAAAATTAGATCTTTATATTATTATGCTTAATTATGATGCTTGAACTTGAGTTGAGCCATTAAGGTGCTTTAATTGATCTCGTCAAATTATTCGTAATGTTTAATATGCATTTAATGTGGTTTGAGGTTGATAATTGTTGTTAGGATTGAATGAGAATCAAATGAGTTAGAATATTGGTTTTCGAATGTTGCGTTTTTGTGCCTGTAAGCCCCAGCCGGCAGACCGGCCGCCAGTAACACCTACCGGCTGAAAGCCTCTGATGATAAATTGGTTGAGTTTTGGTAATTTATTGAAGCGTAAGTCCCAGCCGGCCGATCGGCTGCCGGTCCGACCAACCGGGTGGGCATCTATGTATTTTGGTTAACATTTTTCTTTGAGTATGAGTCACAGCCGGTCAGCCGGCAGCCGACCTTATCGGCTGGAACTCCCCCCTTCCTTCTTTTCTCCAATTTTTTCATTTAGCCTTTGACCCGAGCCGGGTAGCCGGCAGCCGGTCACACCCACTGGCTGAGGATCCCTGTATATTAAATGTTGTTGTTTCGTGTTGCTGTAATGCTAGCCGGGTAGCCGGCGGCCGGTCCCCTGACCGGCTGGCACCCCCTGTAGCTTAGTCTCATTTCTTTTCCATATGACTTCACATGTAATAGTTGTATGGTTTGTTTATCTTATAAAATTACGTAATAACATTAAATATTCATATTTAGATTGTATGATATCTCATATGCTTAAATCACATGTTTTGTGACGGTTTTGATATGCCCCCCTTGAGTCGGTTCTACCATATGTATTTGATTTGAGCACTAATTGTTGAGTGCTTTGAACTCTCATTTCTCGGTTACACCTCATCCTCGTTAGACTGGAATGTCGGAGCGATAGGATGTATCACTGATGCTTGTATGCATGTTTAGTGGGGATATGACGACGTTGTTGAGAGGTGAACGCAATGCGTTGATCGACCCGGCCGTCTAATGTTTTATCCTTGCGAGGTGGTGTTATTGCATGTAGCGTACTAGCTTGACTTTTGATTATAGATCCCTTTGTACGCCTCTGCCGTTGGCCATACTGCCGGATTTGCGGTACGGCTTCTGTGTTTGATCGAGTCTTGGATGTGTGCACGTCTCGCCACATGTCGAATCGAGTACACGTCTTGTCTCGAGAGTCTGGCCAAGTTTAGACTAGGACCGCGTTATTATCGTCGTCCTACCGAGAGGATTAGGGTCTTTCATATACGAAACGTTTATCGTGTATGGGTTCAGGGAAACGTTTATCCCGTGGACGTGTTTTTGATCATACTTGCTATGTACATGGTGCTAGTGCGTGTCATTTACCGTGAGAGTGTGTACGCTTATATTTGATCACATGATGGATTGTATGCTTGATTGACTTGGATGCCTATGAGTGGTTTGTTTGTCGAGTCTCAAACCTTCTCAAACATAAGTTGCTAATGGTGAGATGCAAGTTCTTAGTGTTCTATATGGTTGTCAAGGGGAGTCTTCCCCAAGTCTTGTATTGCATGAGGATGATGGATGATGGTTTTCTTTACTCGTATATTGTTATTATCATAATGTTATTCTCACATCCGGCATGATATATATGTTTGCATGATGACACATGATTGTATGCTTAATTATGTGTGTTTTGTTGTGATATGGCTGGGAGAACCTTGAGTTACTCCCCACTGACTGTGGCATTCATTTTTAATGAATGAACAGGTTGCAGGTTGGTGTTTGCATGGGGTTGTGGCGAGTGAGCTAGCGAGCGTTGTTCTTACAGCGATTTATTTGTAGCGTGTAGTTTATATTAGTTTATTATCTTCACTGTGTTTCATCAAGGGATCGACGTCCCTTGTATTTATTTAAGATACAATTTGTATAAACGATTTATTAAATTAAGTTATGGTTTTGTAACATAGTGACATTCGCTGTTTTGCTTTTAAAGTTTTTAAAACCTCGTGTTTTCCGCTGCAAATCTATGTGTTTACTTTACTGCGAAATCGCGGGGTGTCACAGTTGGTATCAGAGCTATAACGCTCCCGACGCACATTCGTGCACCCCAACCTTAAATAACTTGACCAATGAATAATGAATGAGAGATGGGTAGACTTAAGGACCTAAGGTGGTAGTCTTTAATGTACTTGATGTTTGTTAGGTTCTAACTTGTTTGTTGATTGTGTTGAGTTATGTTTGACTTGATTGTATCTACCATATTCAGGTAGACCATTTGCTTGCAAGAAGGAGTATCGTTTGTCAAAGGTTGAAGATTGACGAGCCCATTTGAAGTGTACTTCTTCCTCATCGATGACTTCTCTTATCCAATAATGTAACCTGCTCTCTTCCTTCCATCAAAGTGCTTCTTTATCTTCTAACTTCTTTACCCCTTGGAAATTATTCTTGTTACTTTCCTCCTTCTTACCAATTTGTACCCTCAACTTCCTCATGTCACCTTTTGAGGACACCATACCCTTTTGTTTGTGGTATATTATACTTGGTCGGAAGAATTTTGAACTTTGTGGGTTGTTAGTGTTGGTTAGAATGAATTTGAGATTTGAGGAAAATGGTGTAGGTCTAAGTTCACCCCATAGTGGTGAGTGGCTGTATCCTTGAGGAAAGTGTGGTAAGATAAGTTTGATGATTTTAATGCTTAATGCTTGTCATGACTCATGTGTGAATAGTTCATGGTATTTGATGGTGTAAGGTTGAATGAGTTGGCTAGGACTTCTTAACCCATTAGTAATTTAATCTTTTGGACTTAGAATTTTAGTATTGTTTTGAAGACCATGCTTATGATAGGTCTAATTAGTGTAAATGAGAAGCTTTGAATGATATCTTGAGGTGCGAAATACTTTTGAGGCTAAGTGACTTCTTGTGGTTTCCTATTGTGTGTTTGTGGGTATAGGCTTGAAGGATAAGCATATGGCTATAATTCTTAGATTTAAAGATATGATATTGTCTTATGGTATCGAAGACTCGTTTAAATTAGTAAGTTGTCATGGTAGGTTAAACCATGTTACTTGAGGATTATAGACTTGAATGAAATTCAGTTAGGCGTGCTATAATGGACATGCTTTGGGACATTGCTGATGATGATGTTGGATTTTATGATTGAACTTTGATATTGTTTAGTCCTTAAATTATATGAGTTGAAAATGACCGAGTATAGAGGAATATTTGTTAATCGTTCAGTTAAAGAAACCTTCGAGGTTGTGTTAAATATTTTAGCTAAAGGAATGTTATCAGTTGAGTGCAATTCTGCTTTTGGGAACCCATGTCACGGGAAATGATGGATAAATTTGAAAGTAATCCTTTTGTCGAATTCAGGTGTAGCTTATTTTGATGAATTGTGATAAGGTGGTCCCTTATGAGAGTAATTTGTTTGAGAAATAGAATTATTTTTGTTATCGCCCTAAGTTTGAAAGGAGAAATTTTGTGGATTAAACCTTAAACCTTTACTTGTTCCATTATCTGTTTCCATTTCCATCCTTGCAAGATTTTGTCAAGATTAATCTTTAAGATATCACATGATCGTATCTTATTTCTTACTTGGATATATTCATAACGCTACTATCTGCTTTGTCTATTTCTTATGACCTCGTTATTTTCAACGTCCCTCTCTTGTAATCTCGTGCCTGATTATTCTCGTGTTCTCCTTGAGATTCCTTATCGTTCCCTAACTCGTTGCTGCTTCATCTAATTTCCTCTAGTAGATTGGATGCCTCGTTTGTTTGACTTAGAGGAGCAATGAAGTGTATTTTCCAATTCTTGATCTAGAATATGTGCGTTCGTTTTGAGCAAATTTCATGTTGTATTTTATCATGGGAAATAGGACTTAAGCTCTAGGATGGATCCTAATAGTGATGATGTATCCTCTCTTGGTGGCTTTAGTTTTTCGAGTTTGATGTGGTGTGGTAATTCGAAGTTCAAGTTTATTGGAATTATAGTTGTTTTGTTTATTATGATAATAGTTACCTTGGAGACCATTTGGGGATTAGATGTCTCTAAATGTTGGATTCTAAAAGAGACTTTGCTTTGGTAATTAAGACTGGTCACCATATTTTGAGGAATGTTTTCATAAGTGAAGATCGATGCATCTTGAGTTATAGTTGAGCTGGATGATTTCAATAGTTGTATCATCGCCATGTCTTTGGCCATATAGGACTTGGAATTTGTAATTGATCTCTCTTGAGGTTTTGATGGTTTGTAAAAGAGAAATTTCTTTAAGTTTAGGATAGTAAGCCTTGAAGTACTTTGAATCGAAGAATTGGAATGGTGAGCCCATTCATCTTATGATTGGTGGTAATTATGCTTTTCTAGGTATGATTATCTATGCTTGTGGATTCGATTGTAATAATTGATTGGACTAAAGATGTTTGAATATATTGTGGAATCATTCATGTGGATTAATTAATTGTGGAGTTTCCCTTGTCAATAGACCTTAGTTAATGTTAGTTGGATACTAAATATTTGGGTTCGTAGTTTGACCTGGTGATTGTCAAGGATTTTGTAGAATCTAATGATTGAAAGCGGTTAAGGTGTAACCGAGATGCGTTACATTGCCTTGAGGACTAGGTTATTAGCGATGTTTGTGAAGTTAAATGGTTAAAGCCCTAGGATGATGTGGCTATGTTTTGAGTTTGGCAAAAATGCCCGAGAAGTTGACCCTCATGACTTTGGCATTTGAGTGGAGTGTTTAATATCTTTCTCAATTTTTAGGCTTTCTCCCCCTTTGAGCAAAATCTTTGATGTTCTTTTCCCTCTTATCTATCTTGTCATGCTCTCTTTCGGGAATAAAACATATCTCTGTATATCTTTCATTTGTCGTTGCCCTTCTAGTTGACCTTCTATCTAATGGTTGCTCTTAAGACTTAGTCCTTGATTCTGCTCATGTTCTTTTCGATAAACCTCTTTGTTTCATTTTACCCGTTGTGTTTATCTTTATTACCATGACTGTGAGTTTGATGCTCAAGTTACTTTTATGTGTGTGCAATGTTTGGTTGTCTTGAGTTTACGAATTTAGAAAATTTTCAAATTTTCACGATGGATTTCAAATTTATCCTCTTAAAAGAGTTTTAGAAATGAAATTTCTACTTTCATTTTTCGAAAATGGATTTAGGTTACTCTTATTCTGGATTTTGCGTTTGGTTGGATGCTAAAACTTGTTATTGGAGACGTCTAATGATTGGTTCTGCACTTATCAACGTATGATTTAATTTTAATCTTGTCTTTACTTTGGAATGTTGGTGTTCTTGTGAGCACGACAAGAACAATTTCGTTCCACAGAAAAAGAAAGTTACTTTTGAAAACTTTTCCTATACCTTTTTGGAAAATGTCATGTTTTTGAAATACATTTCCTTGTAAATGTTTTGATTACCAGTCTTGAGAAAACGATTTGGTCCTCATAACTTTTGTTTTCAACTTTCAAGTTTCGAGGACGAAACTTTTTTAAAAGATGGGATGATTGTAACACCCCAGATTTTATAATAATGAATAATTTACTAAAGTCGTAAATTTTATAAATTCGTCCTTTACTTTTATTAGTTAAAATATTTTTAAGTCGATAATTTATGATTTCGTAGCTTTAAATTAATGTTAAATAGAATTTAGTTTAGTTGGGTAGAAACCGTCGCATTTCAGTCCGTTATGAGTTCATAATCGGATTCTACGCGAATATCCAAGTGAGTCGACCCGGTATGAAATTTGGGTCTTCTATCATTCTTTTTCTAAAAAAAAAACTCACTAACCACCCTTTCTCCCTCTTCATTTTCCAGCAACCATCTCCTTCCTCAAACAACCAAAAAGCCCATTAAAACTCCATTACTTTATAACCTTAAGACGGATGCCATTTCTCCGTCTCTCAACGAAACTCGACGATTTTTATATCAATCTTCTCCTCTCATCCTTCTCTTCATTTTCATACTATAAAATATCTAATTCCTTCAACTTTCTATAAAACCCATTTTTCTAGATCTTAACTTAAGACGGACATAACTTTTTCGTTTCTTAACCAAATTCAATTCCGCTTAATGTTTCGGAATCCTCTCACCGTCCTCTTTCTTTCTAACCATTAAAAGATCGAAACTTTTAACTTTATTTTTAGACCGTCTTTCACCATATTTCGGTTTTGGGTTCATGTCACTTTATTTAGCTGGAAAAGATGTATTTCGAAGATTTTGGGTCAAGGAGTTCATGTGGGTTGATGAATAGCTTGGGAATCGAGGATTTGAAGTGCTAATCGAGGTAACGGTGATGGGTTACTCCGTATCACATCTTTATGTGTTTCTTATGTGTTTTAAATTAGTAATTATGATAAAGATTAGTGCTTTGTTAGTTAGTGTCATGAATTCATGTTCTTACATGTTATGAAAGTTTGACAGATTGATCGGCGTCGAAAAATTAAGTGGTTTAGGCTTTTGAATTTCTTGATTTGGAGTTTGTATGAGGAAATGACGTCCGTTTTACTATTTTGAGCTTTTGAATGATTATAACATATGAAAATTAATTCTTTATATTATTATGCTTAATTATGATGCTTGAACTTGAGTTGAGCCATTAAGGTGATTTAATTGACCTCGTCAAATTATTCGTAACGTTTAATATGCATTTAATGTGGTTTGAGGTTGATAATTGTTGTTAGGATTGAACGAGAATCAAACGAGTTAGAATATTGGTTGTCGAATGTTGCGTTTTCGTGCCTGTCACTACTAGAATTCAAGGCTTCGAGAACGCCGCTTCAAGAACGGTTAATAGCGGAACCGGTCTCTTTTTTATTTTTCGTATGGGCGCGCATATAGGATTTCAATAGAGAACGGTTCTTTATTCGAACCGTGCTTGTACATTAACAAAGAGAACAGTTAGGTTTGACCAACCGTCTTAATATATAAAAGAGACCGGTTAATATCTAAAACCGTTCTCTTTAAAAAAAAAAGAGAACGGTCTCTATAACCGACCGTTCTCTTATAAATTTCTAAAGACTATACTCAAGAGTCAAGACTTGTCATTTTCGCCTCTATTTCTTTGAAACACGACAATCATCGCACCAATACGCCATAAAAATTGAAGAATCATCTCCTCTTTGCTCACCACTGTCGTCGGAGTTTCACGTCGCTGTCACCTTTCTACCTGCACCATCATCAGTCGCGGATGCTGCTTTCTCATAATGCCAATTCCTCTTTCCCATCTCTTATTTTACAAGGTTTGATTTAAGTTCAATTTTTATGGTTAGTTGTTGTTATTTAAGAGTTAAATTACTCTTTTCTAATTAAATTAGACTTGTTTTTTTTGTTATAGTGTTGATTAATAGTTTCTTTGATGTTATAATTAAGAATTAAGAAAGTTAGGGTTTGTAATATTGGGGATTCTTTGGGGTACTTTGATTTAATGTTAAATTAGTCAATTTGGTATGTAGTTTGCTGAAATTTGGTGTTTACATTTTGCTGTTCATCGTCGACTAAATTAAAATAACACCTTTGCTGAATTTGGTGTTCACTTTTTTTTTTATTGTTGGAAAAAGTAAGAATTTTCGGTGCTAGACAACGATTTTCATAGCTTTTTGTTATCTTAGAATATTAAATCGTATATCGCATACCAAGTGTTCGATGAAAGGTAACGATGTTCTTTGTGCCATAATTTTTTCTTGCCTCTATTTTTATCTATTTACTCACTTTTGTCTCTGTACAATATGCTTACTGAAGATTGTGTTAGAGGGAGACCCAAATAAAATGCGTTCATGCTTTGTATCCATATGTGCATATGTGAATTGTTAGTTGTGGTTCTTCATTTAGAGATCAAAAACTAATAAATGCTACTCTTATTTAGCAAAACAGAGCACATAGAGTTCTTCAGTTCACCACTAATTAAAGTAAGAACGAATTGGGTGTCATAGTGCAAATCTTTTGTGACTTCATATAATTTTGTGTCACATGTCATATTGTTTTTATCATGGAGGTATTAATGTGGACATTGAGATGATTTGAGAAATTCGGTCAAACGTTTGCGTAACTTTGAAGTTTCATATTTGCCCTTATGTTCTTACATAAATTTCTATCCTAATCCACCTTGACAGATGTAAGATCATTTAGGTTTTACATTGACACACAGCTTATTTCTCGTTTATCGAAAAACTAAAAGACATGGAAATATGAATTTATAAGTGGAATGACTCATTTCTAGTTCTTGAACATCTTAATAGACAAATTTCACTAATGTAGCTATAAATAACATAGAGCAAAAATCAACTTTCATCATCTCACGTAAAAGTAAGTTTATTCCTAATCTTTTTCCATTATCATTCATTGCGGAGTACTTTGTAATTTCCCTTGGATAACAAACTAAGAGTATTGTCTATATGTTATATTGGTTATAATCATGATCTTGTAGTATACTAATGCTTATTTACTTTTTAAATGTTTGTCAGGTTTGCAGCAAAAAATATCTGATCACTAATTGTTGGATAAAACGCTTGAACCAAGACATATTTCATTGTTATATTATATAATACTCCATAATCCATATGTTTGTTCATTTGATAATTTATATAGCACTCGAATTTCTTAATTTTACTTTGTTGACATTACACAGGAAAACAAGCTGAATTATTGGCTGAAGTTATTATTTGTTCAGTAACTCATGTGATCCTTGATTGAAGTTTTGTTCTTCTAAGAGTACTAAAATGGTTTACTTTTTGTAACACGGTAATTTACTCCCCTTTCTCATTCTTTAGTTTTCTTTGGGTCACTTGAAATGGAGAGAAACATGATTATATCTTTTAGGATTGTTTCATGGATTTGTCTCCCGTTTTTTTTCCCTATACTCTACTAGAGTCAGTCTGAAACCGTTGCACTCAAGTCCTCATATCATAATTTAGTCTCATTTATCATGGCCTGCAATTTTGCAGGTATGCAAGTAAGGATTCTGTACTTGCTAAATTAAGTTATAAAATCATTTTTGGGCGATTAAGTCCTTATTTGCTTGTATATCATGTTTACTTATTATTCTACCTAAAAAATATGGTATTAGATGGTGAAGTGCGAGCATCACCGGGCCCAAAAAAAATAGTTAGTTAAAATGATTTAGATAGTAATTTCTAATGGTGAGTTAATGAGGTTTGAGCAAGGTCATTAATTTAGCAAATTGGGATGTCGGACGTTTTTGTTATACTATGTTGCAGTAGGATGGATGAGCTCCATCTTGCTGATGGATGGACATCGCTTGAAATCTTTTAGTTAGATTGGTTGATTTAGTTTTTGTTTCCAAGGGTGAATTCTTCATACTTGAATTCATTTAGTTAGATGGTTATAATGCTTTCAATATCTAAATAGATTTCATATATATTACTAGTTTGCATTTGATGTTTTTTTCGTGGAAAAAATACTTTGCAACCAAAGAACACATAATGGAGAAAGTTGTCGGCACTTGACATGGCTAAAAGGTGATGCGCCTAATAACGGAGATCTGACCGAATAGCATAAGGAAATCACTTTGAAAATTGTAAGTTATTTAATTGTGTAGTCCCAAATCTATTTTTTTATTCATTTTACTCATTTTCATCTCTTTGTATTTCTCATTTCCATCTCTTTGTTTTTCTCATTTCCATCTTAGGTAATTATTTTATTTTACGCATTTTATTTAGTTTTTTTAGTTACATTTTTAGGTGTCTTGTGTATATATTTCATGCTTAACGCCGAAAATACATATACGATTGAGAAATTTGATGAGCTGCTGAATTTATACTCCAACTTAAGCCTAAAAGAAGTCAATGAAGATGATGATTGCAGTTTTTTGAAGTTCAATTTATTTGCACCTGGATGCGACCAAGTGATGAGGATTGAATGATTCTTTTTTTTGCAAAAGGATTTTCATTGAAGATTCGTATTTCTAGGCTCTTAAACAATATCCTAGGACTTTGTATATTTTTTCAGGGATTTGTCCTAGTTAATGGTTCAAATTAAATATGAAGAGTTTTCTTGCCGGAGTTTCTGAATTGTAACAGGTTTATTTCTTATGAGCTATACATATCAATCACGTATGGTTACAATGAAAACAGAAATATATATATATTTTTTTTTTAAAATGTCAGTATCAAAGAGAACGGTTCCATGTAATACCCGGTCTCTTTGAAACTAACAAATAGGACGGTTGTAGAGCGCAACCGTTTTGATTGTTGTTACAAAGATACCGGGTTGATTTTATTTCAACCGTGCTCTTATATCAAAGAGAACGGCTGGCCACACGACGGTTCAATGTGGTTTTGAGAACGGTGTCGAACCGTTCTCTTTCATCATTATTGTAGTAGTGTGTGAGCCCGAGCCAGTAGACCGGCCGCCGGTAACACCCACCGGCTGGGAGCCTCTGATGATAAATTGGTTGAGTTTTGGTCATTTGTTGAAGCGTAAGTCCCAGCCGGCCGATCGGCTGCCGGTCCGACCAACCGGCTAAGCATCTCTGTATTTTGGTTAACATTTTTCTTTGAGTATGAGTCACAGCCGGTCAGCCGGCAGCCGACCCAACCGGCTGGAACTCCTCCCTTCCTTCTTTTCTCCAATTTCTCCATTTAGCCTTTGACCCCAGCCGGGTAGCCGGCAGCCGGTCACACCCACCGACTGGGGATCCCTGTATATTAAATGTTGTTGTTTCGTGTTGCTGTAGTGCTAGCCGGCTAGCCGGCGGCCGGTCCCCCTGATCGACTGGCAACCCCTGTAGCTTATTCTTATTTCTTTTCCATATGACTTCACATGTAATAGTTGTATGGTTTGTTTATCTTATAAACTTACGTAATAACATTAAATATTCATATTTTGATTGTATGATATCTCATATGCTTAAATCACTTGTTTTGTGACGGTTTTGATATGCCCCCCTTGAGTGGGTTCTACCTTATGTATTTGATTTGAGCACTAATTGTTGAGTGCTTTAAACTCTCATTTCCCGGTTACACCTCATCCTCGTTAGACTGGAATGTCGGAGCGATGGGGGTGTATCCCTGATGCTTGTATGCATGTTTAGTGGGGATATGACGACGTTGTTGGGAGGTGAACGCAATGCGTTGATCGACCCGGCCGTCAAATGTTGTATCCTTGCGAGGTAGTGTCATTGCATGTAGCGTACGAGCTTAAATTTTGATTATAGATCTCTTTGTCCGCCTCTGCCTTTGGTCGTACTGCCGGATTTGGGGTACTCGGCTTCTGTGTTTGACCGAGTCTTGGATGTGTGCACGTCTAGCCACATGTCGAATCGAGTATACGTCTTATCTCGAGAGTGTGGCCAGGTTTAGACTAGGACAGCGTTATTATCGTCATCCTACCGAGAGGATTAGGGTCTTTCATATACGAAACGTTTATCGTGTATGGGTTCAGGGAAACGTTTATCCCGTGGACGTGTTTTTGATCATACTTGCTATGTACATGGTGCTAGTGCGTGTCATTTACCGTGAGAGTGTGTACGCTTATATTTGATCACATGATGGATTGTATGCTTGATTGACTTGGATGCCTATGATTGGTTTGTTTGTCGAGTCTCAAACCTTCTCAAACATAAGTCGCTAATGGTGAGATGCAAGCCCTTAGTGTTCTATATGGTTGCCAAGGGAAGTCTTCCCCAAATCTTGTATTTCATGACGATGATGGATGATGGTTTTCTTAACTCGTATATTGTTATTATACTAATGTTATTCTCACATCCGGCATGTTATATATGTTTGCATGATGACACATGATTGTATGCTAAATTATGTGTGTTTTGTTGTGATATGGCTGGGAGAACCTTGAGTTACTCGCCACTGACTGTGGCATTCATTTTTAATGAATGAACAGGTTGCAGGTTGGTGTTTGCATGAGGTTGTGGCGAGTGAGCTAGCGAGCGTTGTTCTTACGGCGATTCACCTGTAGCGTATAGTTTATATTAGTTTATTATCTTCACTGTGTTTCATCAAGGGATCGACGTCCCTTGTATTTATTTAAGATACAATTTGTATAAACGATTTATTAAATTAAGTTATGGTTTTGTAACATAGTGACATTCGCGGTTTTGCTTTTAAAATTTTTGAAATCTCGTGTTTTCCGCTGCAAATCTATGTGTTTACTTTACTGCGAAATCGCGGGGTGTCACAGATATCATATATTCGAAACATGAATATTTAATGTTTTTGCGTAAGTTTATAGGGTAAACGAACCGTACAAACTATAACATGAGAAAGCATGCGGAATAGAACTGAGAAATAATCACAGGGGCTGCCAGCCGGTCAGGTGGACCGGATGCCGGGTACCCGGCTGGTACCTCAGCAGCACCAAAATAACACATCGGATCCCCAGCCGGTGGGTGTAACCGGCTGCCGGCTACCCGGCTGGGGTCACATGCCAAATGAGAAAAATGAAGAAAATGGGAAAGGGGGAGTTCCAGCCAGTTGGCCGGCTGCCGACTGGGACCTGCAAACTTATCAAAGTAACCAAACTTACAGGGAGCTCCCAGCCGGTTAGGTGGATCGGCGGCCGGTCGACCGGCTGGGACTCACGCAACAACAAAATTCTCCAAAATTTCCAATTCACATAAGGGGGTTTCCCAGCCGGTCGGTTGACCGACAGGCGGTCGGCCGGCTGGGACACACAAACACGAAATTCAACTTCAACAACAACCAAAATCATCCATTGTTACCCATTTAATTCCAACAACATTTACCAACATCACAACACATTTAATGCATATTAATCATCACCAATCATTGGGTAAGATCAATTAAGGCAAACCAAGCCACATTTAATACCCAACTTATGTGCAAACATGATAAATAAGCATAATTAGCAACTTGAATGTAATTTAACATAGGATTAGTGAAAGATAAGCATGGAGGGTGAATTCACACATATGAAAGAGCAGCTAGCAACATTTCCTCATGAAATTAAGGTAAAGGTTACATCTTTCCTAACTAAAACCCCAATTAAAACATTAAAACACATATTGAGATCGAGTAACCCTTCATAGTTACATTTTTGCATCTTCACTCGTCTTCCAATTCTTCCTTTACTAGGTAGTAGTCCTTGTCGGGATCTTGAAGGTCTCCTCCTACAATTTCATATAAAAAGATGAATATTTCACCTTGAGAAAAAGTTGAGAAAACGAAAGTGACAAAGACGGGACTTTTATTACCTTAAAAGAAAGAGAAGATGAAAAGAGGAAGAACTAGCTAAGAATCAATGAATTTGGGTAGGAATTGAGTGAGATATGGGAAGCTTTGTGTTGTTCAAAAATGGTGAGAGTATGGAGGTTAGGGTTTTGGGGTTTGGTGAGGATGAAGGAGAGAATTTCTTTCCTGAAATGTTAAGTGGGAAAATGAGTGGGGGTTGGTCTAGGTTGAGTGAGTAGAGAATGGGAGAAAGACCCAATATGTGACCCAAGGCGTAATCCACATGAAATTCCGAGTAGAGTCCGGAATATGAATTCGGATTTGCTAAATTAAACACGGAAAACTAAGTTCTACTCTAAATCTAAAATTACGCTAATTAATAATAATATAATATTATTAAAATAAAATAGGGTACATTTGCGGGTGTTACATCAACATTATTTCGGGAGAAGGTGCGCATGCAACACTTCTTAGAAGAGGATTGTTTACGCTAGTCCGTTGTTCAGACCATTCAATGTACGTGGAGGATAGCCCAAGTAACATTGGTTCGTCTCCGTCTTCACCATAAAGGACTAAACATGAGACGTAAGCCAGCGGTTATATTCCATGGTGGTACTTGTCATGGTCATTGAGATCAACATAATGGAAGAACAACCTAGCAAAATGAAAGTCTTTCTTGATAAACTCTGGAAGGATAATGAGGAAAAGACTAAACACATCGCTGCCTTGACGAAAAATTTACAAAAGTGGCGTGTCATCATATCTCAGTGACAAGAGTGACCACGGTAGCGATATCGACAATGATAATGGGAGGCCAAGTAAATCAGTTACTGCTAAGGACATCCAAGAGATGATCTTGAAGGCCTTCAAAAGATAGATTTTGTATGATTATGCCATTTGTCGCTCAAATAAGGCTCATCATGACTTTTTATGGTATTATTACATAGAAATATTTCATTTAGTAACCAACTAGCCACAAGAATATAGTATTTAGACGGTAACCGTGTTATATCATCTTTATTTATACACGAACATTATCAGTAACCACTAGAATAATACGAGTAAATCATTATTTTTTTTAAAAAAATGGCCCATCATATAATTATATATTAAGTTTTGTATATGACGCTCTTATACAAAAAAATTTGTAAAACGAATTTTGATAACCACTTTTATTTTTATTTTGTAACCATAATTTTCGTTTGTGGATGATATGTCTTGTTTTTATATAATTTTACTTCCTAATTTAGCTCAATTTTACGTGATTATTATACTTTATTTAGTATATCTGTTAGCTAATTACGTGTTCGGGTGTATTGCTCGTGTTTGCTAGATTTTGTAGGAATCTAAGCATTTAAAGGCTTTTTCCTAGCACATTAGCAAGCATCAAAGTTAACTAAGCTAAATGGAAGCAAGATGAACCGTGGAAGGATATTATGGAAATGAGAAGCCCAAGCATGAAGATTTGTAAAATGGGTTGATGTACAAATGAGAAACCAAAATAAAGCCCAACTTAAGGAGTCCGCACAACTCACCATAGGGATGCTCTTTGGATGCCAAATTGTGTAATTAACCGGAGAATTAAGGACCTTAAAGACGCATCATAGGATTCCTCAAGCATTTAATCGAGTTTTTAAAGAGAATGAACCTGGATTAGTGTAACCCCGATCGGGGTCGGCGTGATGTCAGATTCTTACGTTTCAAGTCCTCTCCCTATATAAGGAGAGGGACTTCGAGACTAGAGATCATCTTTTTCCACGCATCTTCTTACATACTTCTACACATTTCCCATAGAATTCTCTTCATAATTTAGCATAAGTTTCGAGTTTAATAATTATTGTCTTGTTTTAAGTTCATCTTTCTTTAGTTCTCAAACAATTGTTATTGGTTACATTTCAAGTTATAATTCAATATTTCCATTCAAATTATTTGGGTTATTTGTTCTTCATTTCCGAGTTCTGTTTCTCTATTGCGGTAATTCTAATTCCAGTTTTATATTATTATTCACTTAGTGTACATTTTATTAACAAGTTATTTCCTATTATAATATTATATTCATCATGTTTATTATATCAAATGTTATTAGTTTAATTATCAACATGAGTGAGTAGTTTCATTTGTCTAGGGATTAAGGAAGCCATGCACAATTAGTCAGTCCGCCATGTAAAATAAGGTTGAATTAATATTGATAAATTATTTCTATCACATGCTTGTATTGTTTTCTTAACCTTTGTTATTTGGCCAATTACATTTATTAAATTTTTTAATTCATTCTATAAGTTGAGAGGCACGAAATCGGATTAGACTAAGCATGTGTAGTAGGACGACCTAGTCATAACGAAATTTCTCTAGGACCCAACGTAAGGTTGACACTAATATCGAGATATGGGTGTCTTTAGCCTAAGAAATTAACAATATTAAGAAATTCTATGTTTAACATGAGCATTTACGTATTTGCATTTGTGACCCGACTCCCCCAGACTCTTTTAATATTATTGAATTAACATCATACTGTTTTAGCTAAACATCAAAACCAAACCAATCATTAAACCGGTCTTGATAGAAGTCTTTTCATAGCATTTCATAGCGCAATTCCCGTCTCCTTGTGTTCGAACCCTCGTACTACATTAATTTGTGTCATGAGAAATTTATCTTTGATTAGGTATGCGACATACCCTATCAGTGGATCCTTTTTACATTGTATAGTGTAAACCTAATTATTTTTAATTTATGTTATTTTCATAGAGATCATTAGGTTGGTATCTGATTCATTGTTTTAACGAATTTAGATCACTTGACAAGACAAGAAAGGTTCCATTCTAAAACGTAGAGCCGGAAAACAATGACACGACCTGAAAACATGACACAAAAACGACACGAAACTAACGGCTTTGGGTTGAGGTTTAATGACCCATTTATGGAAGTGGGTCGACACGAACACGACACGAGATTTAATTGGGCCGGGTTCGGGTTAAGCTCTCAAAACACGAACCTGACACGAACAACCCATTTACTAAAATAATCCTAATTTTTATTGATTATTCATCAAATAAATATAGTTACAAAATTAACGGGTTAGGGTTGACGCTTGATGACCCATTTATGTAAGTGGGTCGACACGAATTTTAAAAATATCCGGTTTTGGGTTTAGGGTTCATGACTCGTTTTGCATTTGACACAAACACGAACTCGACACTACCCAACCTGTTTGCCATGTCTACTAAAACGTATTTAACGAATCCTCAAATAGACTTTCCAGCGACAGCATAATATATTTGGGCCCAGTTTAAATTCGAAACGCAGGACAAACCTTCTGTCTTGATACCACGTTTGAACATGGAAACTGGCTGAGCCACACCCAAACACAGAAGAGACGGGATGTAACACCCCACGTTAGTTGAAGAGGTCCATTTATACTTAAAGGGATTGAAAGTACTACTCATATCTACAAAGTGCACTTTTTGCCGGTTATCCATACGAAAGAACTTAAAAGTTAAGCGTGTTTGACTGAGAGTAGTCTTGGGATGAGTGACCTCCTCGGAAGGTTCCAGGGATGCGTATGAGTGAGGACAAAATGCGTTGGAAAGGACCCGTGTTGATCTGTTGGCCATGTACACAGCCTAGCAAGCTACCGTGAGTGACCGTTCCCGACTCAGGATTTTGGCCGGGGTGTTACACGGGACACTTCATAACACAATGGAGGTTCCATCATAAAAATACTTGCATGTGAATTTTGTATTTCAACATAGGTTTTGATTAGACCTGGAAAATTGGTCAATCAGGTCAGGTTCGTTTTGGGATTGATGGTTCGAGTCAGGCTAAGTTATTTCGGGTTCGAGTCATTATATTTTCAGGTCAACAATTGTTTAGTTATTCATGCATAATAATTAGCTTGTAATACTAAACATTCGAGTAGGGTTATTGTGGGTCAGATCAATTCGGGTTTCAGTATTAGCTTGGGTCTTGAGTTCGGGTGTCAGGTCGAGTATATATCGGGTCAATTTTGTCAGGTCTAGTTTTAATATTTTGTTTTTTCCCTAGATAAAGTCTCACCTCAATCTTCTATAATAACTGGGTATATATGAAGGCATCGACCATATTTGAATAATTTCTGAAACTGAAATATTAAATCACCCCATCCCTATGAATTCAAAATATTTTATTAAAATTACCAAATCTCAAATAGAACTTAATACAAAGTTTATTATTATTTTTATTTTTAATATTAACAACGTTAAAAATAACGTACCCATGCAAGTTTAGACCGATTTAAAACCAGTACAATCAATATATCAAATAAGGAAACATATATGCAACAATTGTCTAGACGAAAACAGATAGATTGTTGTTTCCAAAAATCTGTATGCTGTATGCATGTTTATACATGTAACTCTATCTACGATCAAAGAGGGAAACATATCAACATTTATGTTTAGATGAAGGGGGGTGGCTGACAATTGTTTTCCAAAAATATCCCATTTTATGCCGAATTGCTCTTTAGTGTACTGTGTTGTACTCAAGCTCTTGGCACACACCACATAACAAAAAAAACTATGATTATTTTCCCTCAATTACTCTAGCTAATCGAGCCTATCTGTTACGCAGTCTCCGATATTATACTTTGACCGTATTTCTCTCAATTTCTATATTACTGTTTCTGTCAAAATAATCATTTTGCGAAAAAAATTGAATAATAAATATAAAAGTTTTAGTTCCATTTCATCAAAATTATATGCTCCATCCAGACCAAACTATCCATACACTATTTTAAGTCAAACTTGTTAAATATTGACCTTGATTATATGTAGTCAAATTTTAAAAAAATGTATATAAAATTGACATATTTACATGTATTATAAAAAAAAGGTTTCGAAAAATTATAATTTCGACAAAAATAATATATAGATGAAGAAAAACGTAGTCAAAGTGTCGTCCCGTAGACCGTGAAAAGTCAATTGGATAGTTTGGTCTCGATATGAGTAACTTTGACTCTAAAAAATCTTCCAAGAAAAAAAAGAGGAAGAAACGAGTATCGTGCTTAGAACACTTTAAGTACCTGTTCTCTCTTCTACATGTTTTACTCATATTCAAAGCTTGATTAACATAATTCACAACATTATCAATGGCTAATCAAACAATGCAACACATACTATTAATATGTCTTCATATGTTCTCTTTCATATTATATGCAACAAGCAACACAACCAAAATCTCTAATGGCTTATCTTTTAAATTGATTCATCGAGACTCTCCAGACTCGCCTATGTATCGAGCAAACATAACCGAGAAGCAGAGAATGAAGGAGTACATTGAAATGTCTAATGCTAGGGTAAGTTCCTTAGCAAAGTCAAATGTCCCAAAAAATAAATGCTTAAGATCGTTACAACCTAATGATGTAACAATAAGACCCACATTTAGTATACAATCTCTTGTATACATGGTACAAGTAGGAATTGGCACATTTGGTAATGCTGATCTGAAAACATATTACTTAGGTGTAGATACTGGAAGCGATCTCATATGGACACAATGTGAAGGTTGTGGAAATAATTGTTTCCACCAAGTCGATCCTTATTTTCCTGCTTTACAGTCGTCAACTTACCGTCCCTTTCCTTGTTCACATTGCCCAATAGGCTCTCAATGTCAGAATACTGGCTGTGGAGTGCAAAGAACCTATACAGAAATTAAAGATGACTCCTCCGTGTTAGCCATTGCGGCCACAGAAGTTTTCACTTTTGAGTCTGAAGGTGGGCGTAGTCAGCCTATTAAAGATGTCATCTTTGGTTGCGGGATTGACATGCGAAATTTTCATGAAGGTATATATTATTTCATACTTGCCACTTCTTTTAAGTCATCGTCAAGTGTAAATAAAATGTCAACCAGTAAGATCTAAACCGAGTTTAATTCCCTATAGATAGATATGTGACATTTATCATCGATATATATATTTGATCCGAATCGACAAAGTCTATGACCTTTAACCAACCTGGTTTTATAGTTCAGAAAATGACCGAAGGAAAACTGCATTTTTTTTTATCGAAATCAGTCTTAAAATGAATCTTGATCCAAAATCGTTTTTGTTGAACTCAAATCCAAATCCAAATTAATTGAGTCGAATATACGATCTACTATCATACTAGGAATTGAAGCTCAGACAGCACTTCCATTAGCTTGTTCGTGTCCGTGACCATGTCACACACGGACACTTGCATGTCATTTGGAAGTACGTATCGAACACTTAGCAAAATGTATCTAGTTTTTTATTAATATGTTTTAAGGTTTGGATAATCTTTTGACACGCGAGCACAATACAACTACCATTAGTACCATATGATGTAATTTAAAGGCTTTCAGTACAACTACAATATGATTTGCGTATATCATGTAATTGGCACACGCGAGCACAGTCCAACTACCATGATAGTTTGGATAATCCTAGTCGGCGTATTGTTCCTTATTTCCTTTTTCATGCTAGTCGGGTTTTGCTCCCTCTTTTCTCATTTAGTAAGCTTTGTGTGGTCCAAAATCAATTACATGTGGGGGGATGTGTTTTGTGTGGTCCAAACTCAGTTTCTTAATTCTTGTGGACATAAGAAAAGGGAACAACACAGCGACTACGAGGAAGTATAATTTATTAAATTCAAATCATGTACCCCGTGTGGGCGCTTCCTATCTTTCATGGGATATGGTGTCACATATTCGTTCCGTGTCTGCGTTTATATTTGTTTCGGTGCCACTTGCTTATGGCTAGTGAAGAAACCCGATTTCCCACATGTTTCCAATTCTGACTCTCCTTCACAAAACAAAACTGACCCACATATACAAAATGACCCACCTTACGTTGATTACAACGATGATGCCTCATCGGATCATGTTGTAAGAGGGAGTGTAGAATCAAGGGAAAACAATGGTGGGACACATGAGAATGGAGGGAGTGAAACAGAACCAAAAACAGAGGATAGAGGAGGTATAGTGACAGAGACGAATGCCGAGCAGCAGGTGATGGGTCGAGGAGCGTGAGAAAAATTTGACCCGGCATGGAAGAAGGATTATTACTGTAAGTCCACACGAGTAATTACCCCGAATCAGCCTGCTCGTTGCGAACAGTCGCCGTCTGTCCGGTCAGGTACTCGATATCCTATCAATAATTATGTTATTAATGATTGTTTTTCGACTACTCATAAGGCTTTTCTAGCTGCAATTGATAAAGAAACAAAGGCCATTACTTATCAAGCACCCGTGAAGGAAGGGAAGTGGAGAGAAGCAATGAGTAAGGAAATAGAGGCGTTGGAGAAAAATAAGACATGGAGAATCGTGACACTGCCAAGAGGAAAGAAAGCCATCGGATGCAAATGGGTATACAAAATTAAATACAAGGCCGATGGAAATGTGGAGAGATACAAAGCTCGTTTGGTGGCACAAGGTTTCACACAAACAGAGGGAGTCGATTTTCATGAAACTTATGCGCCGGTAGCAAAAATGACGAGTGTAAGATGTATGTTGGCAGTGGCAGTGGCGAAAGGATGGCATATAGAGCAACTCGATGTGAACAATGCTTTTTTGCACGGAGACCTTGAAGAAGAAGTATACATGAGAATACCCCAAGGATTCGAAAAGGAAGCGGAAATGAAGGTATGCAAATTACTTAAATCAATTTACGGTCTAAAACAAGCTTCACGTAATTGGTTTGCGAAATTAACGCTATCCTTAAAGAGTTATGGGTTTATAAAGTCAATGGCGGATTATTCTCTATTTACTTTAAATCGAGGTGATATTTTTATTGGGGTGCTCGTATATGTTGATGATATGATAGTAGTGAGTAATAATAAAGATACATGTGACAAATTCAAAAATTTCTTGAACGAGAGATTTGGAATTAAAGACTTGGGAAAATTGAAGTATTTTCTAGGCATAGAAGTAGCTCATTGCAAAGAAGGATTGTTTCTAAATCAAAGAAAGTATGCATTAAGTATAATAGAGGAGACGGGAATGAAGGGAGCGAAGACCGTCTATACACCTATTAGGCAGCGACACAATTTGTCCATGGCAAAGGGATACGTTTTGAAGGATATTATGAAATATCGTCGTCTAGTAGGTCGGTTGGTGTATTTGACTATCCCTAGGCCGGACCTAGTCTACACGGTTCACATATTGTCACAGTTCGTTAATGAACCGAGGAAAGAGCATTGGGAAGCGGCCTTAAGAGTGGTAAGATACTTGAAACGAAATCCCAGCAAAGGGATCACGATGAAGAAAGAGTCGAACCTGCAAATTAAAGGCTATTGTGATTCGGACTATGCAGCTTGTCCATTGACGAGGAGATCAATAAGTGGCTATTTTTTTTCATTAGGACAATCACCCATATCGTGGAGGGCGAAGAAACAGGTAACCGTTGCCAAGTCAACGGCGGAAGCAGAATATAGGGCTATGGCGGGAGTTACCAGTGAACTAATATGGGTTAAGTCATTCCTTGCTTCTTTAGGTGTGTTTCATACTAAGGAAATGGATTTATATTGCGATAATCAAGCGGCCATTCACATAGCAAAGAATCCAGTTTTTCATGATAGAACAAAACACATTGAGGTGGACTGTCATTTCATTCGACAACACATTGTATCGAAGGAAATCAAAACGGCACATGTAAGAAGCAAAGAGCAAATAGCGGATTTGTTCACTAAGGCACTCGGAGGAGAGACATTCGATCATTTGCAATACAAGTTGGGTCTCGGTGTTCCTAGAGCTCCAACTTGAGAGGAAGTGTCAAGAATAATAATAGGAATATCCTTTGTAATCTTATTGTTAGTATTGTGTAATATACATAATCTTGTAGTTAAGGATAGAAAAGATTAGTTACTACAATATAGAAGATATGTAGGGTTGTATATATGGTTGCCTTGTACGTGCTTTGCAATTCAATGAAATATAATCATTCTCAAATTCTCATGGTATCAGAGCCCATGGTAAAAAGACCTGGGCATAAAAAGAAAAAAAGAAATCTGGGCTAAGAAAAACGCAGCCGTTGAAGAATAACACGGTTTGCTTGACAGCTGGAAGAGAGGCCAGAAAGCCCCCCAGTCTGATTTGAAGTGGGCTCACATGTGAGGGGGAGTGTGAAGAAACCCGATTTCCCACATGTGAGTGTAATCCCACATTGATAAAAAGAGGAGAGAGTTTCCACCATATAAGGCAATGGGCTACTCCCTCTATTGCCAATTGGTTTTAGAGTGGAACCCCATTGGGTTTATAAAGTGGACTCTCTCTCCTCAGTTCGGGTTGGACCCAGGCCCGATTATGAAATTTAACAGCTAGAGTAATAGGAGATGGTAAACATAGTCCGTATTACTTACTGATCAAAATTCTTTTATGGCAACACTAATTCTAATTTTACAGGTACCTTGTCCAACAACAAGTTAAGTGGGTTCATGGAGCAAACATAGTTGATGTTTGATGGGAAGTTCTCATATTGCTTACAACCGGCATTTGGCCAAGCAGGAAGTTCACCAATGTACCTTCGATTTGGGAACGATATACCCCAACAAATGCTAGGAATGCAGACAACACCACTGTATCGATTTGAAGACCGGACCATGTATTACTTAAACCTGCAGGGCATCTCTGTAGCAGGTCAAAGAGTAGTCGTTCCTCCTGCATATTTTGCAAGAAGAAGCGATGGAACTCGCGGATGTGTTATTGACTCAGGTGAACATAAATGCCTACTTTTTTCTAATTGCAATAGATGCCTACTTTTTTATCAGCCTACTTTTTAAATTTCGTGACACTAAATGGTAAAAATAGATACCTACTTTTTTACGAGCCTATTTTCTAAAATTTCTGACACTAAGGCTTTGTTCTTTTGAACTGAAATCGTCTGAACTGAAGTGAACTGAAGTGAATTTAACTTATTGGAGCTGACCTGAACTGAGCTGGACTGGACTGGACTGAACTGAACTGAACTGATCTGATCTGAACTGAACTGAACTAATAAAACGATTATGACAATAATAATACAATAATAAATATTATAATAATATTATTCATTAGTAATAATAATATTATACTAATATAATATAATAATATAATAAGATATATAAAAATAAAATAGTAATATAATAATAATATAATAATAGTAAAATATTAATATTACCTATCTAATTATTAATAATAATATAATATAGTAATAAATAAATCAAAAATAGTAATTAAAATAAATATGATAAGTATAATTTAATAATATAATATTATAAATAATAATAATAATAATTAATAATAATATATTAAACATTAGTATAATACTATATTAATATAATATACTAATAATATTATAAAATATTAATTTAAATGATAACATTATTAGTAATAATATAATATAGTAACAAATATATTAACAAAAGTATCTAAAGAATTAATAAGATAAGTATAATATAATAATATAAATGATATAAATACTAATAATAGTAAATATAAATAATAATTATAATGAAAAAAATAATAATAATATTGTGAATATATTAATAAAATATTAAATATAATATAACAAAATAATAATAATAATAAATATTAGAAATACTAATATTTCCATTAATTAATCGTAATAATATACTAATAATTAAATAAATATATTAAATATAAATATAATAATAAAAATAAAAATAAAAATTATAATAATAAATAATAGTAATATAATAATTTTTAAAAAATATATTAATATAATAATAACAAATTAATTAATATAATTATAACAATGATAATAGTAAGAATAATAATAATGTTGAAATAAAGTAAGCTGAGCTGAGGTGAGTTGAACTGATCTGAACTGATTGAACTGAACTGAACTGATCTTATTGCAGCTGAACTGAACTGAACTGAACTTATAAGAGCTGAAATTAAGTCGAGAAGAACAGGGCCTAAATGCTAAATAAAGATGCCTACTTTTTTCAAAATTGCAATATTTTAAGGAATTGATTTTATATTTAATGTCGTGAACTAAGTTTTATACCTTTAGTAAATGCCTTAATGATACTCTGTATAATATTGTTTTATATGTAAAAGTTTTGTCAAAATACTTTCATTTAAATTGTCAATCTTATTTGAGATAAAGTGTGAACGTTAGATTAAACATGTTGCGAAATACGACGACAAATTTCAATTAAATACGTCTTTCATTGTTTAACATCTCTTTACAATTATTCAATGTACCATGCATTTGCACGAGATATGTATTAGTTATATAGTAAATTAAGCTTGAATACAATGTCAGGTATTAAGACCTCGTGGATCGTTACGGTAGCTTACGAGATACTTGAAAGCGCCGTAAGAGCCTACATCCTAGAACATAACACAAATGTCGAACAGATGCAGAAGCCGGAATTGGGATTCGACCGTTTCTACGAGCGAATCACGGATCCAGTGACGGTAAACCTACCGGTAATCATTTTTCATTTTGAAAACGGTGCCGATTTCGTTATAGAGGAGAAAGTGGCCTTCTACATTGATACCACAAGTACGGGTAATGGTATGTTTTGCATGCCGTTCTTTGAGAGTACTTCCCAATTTCATAACGATATTACGTATATATGAGTTCTCCAACAAGCAAATCAACGCATTGTATATGATACTAAGAATTCATTGATTCATTTTGGGGTTGCTGATTGTTCTCGTGATAATTTATGAATGAAAGTTAGTTCTTGGAATATAAATTTGTAATTGAGATTGCCTTGTTTAAGTAGCTAATAAATCTGTTATAATTTTATTTTGTGAGAACATTTTATTATTTAAAGTGAAACTGAAGTATCGTAGCAAGTTACTCCCTCCGTCCCGGTCATTTTGTCATTTGTTTATCATTTTTATATTTGGGTGTCTCATTTATTTGTTTACCTTTCTATACTAGAAAGGTTTTCTATGAATTTTTGATCACCAATAGGACTATTGATTCTGTTAGAGCTAGTGTCCTCCACAGTTAGTGTGATAACGTGTATAAATCTCTTACAGGTTCATAGGGTATACTTAGTATTCTTATCGGTTGATTAACGTTTATCGATAACGGTTGGCTTGCTAGAAGTTTGACGTTATTGTCATTTAATGGCGGTGATCAACTGGTCCCTAAAAGTCACACCTAAAGGATGTGTTTGAGAGATATGATTATATGACAAATATGATCATATTGATGCCTATGACTAAAAGGTTAGTCGATGTATATGACGAAAAGGTTAGTCAATGTAATGACGATACGATTATTTAATACGATTAAATAATACTGGCTAAGACGAATTAAATGTTAATTCGTAATTGAATATAAACTGTTATATCTAATTAATGTATATAATGTAATTATTTAATACGATTAAATAATGTAAGCTTAAACGAATTAAATGTTAATTCGTAATTAAATATAAACTGTAATATTTAATTAGCAAATTATAAATATACGATGTTTATAATTGACGTATATATTATAATAATACATACACATATTATACATTAAATAAATAAAAGAAGGAAGACTCCTATCTTAACTAAACTTCCTAAAACAAGTAGAAGAAAAAGATGGAGACTCCTCCCTCTACTAGACCTCTACTTGCACGGCCAAAAGAGGAGGAGGAGAGTCTTATATAAACTCTTCTTCTCTACATGATTCATCTTTCATAACTTGACACAAAAATCATCAGTAATTTTTGTATTCTTTCTAGCACTAGAAAAGTCATATCTCAGAGCATCTTGGGTGCAACAATTAGGAAAATATCGATTTCGATATTTGTTCTTAGGCCATATTGCTAGGACCAAAAGCTTGATTCTATATGCTTTTCGTTTATGACTCGTATTTCATATATTATAATTTCGTTATAATCCTTAAATTTCATGTATGAAATATACCGATATTTCTCACAAGTGGTATCAGAGCCAAGGCTACGAAATTATTTCATAGGATTTTTCATGAATGAAAAAAAAAAACAAATTTGTTTCGGCCCTATTTTTTTGCCGTGTATTTTTTTTTTTTTTTTTTTTTGAGTCTTGTTTTCATTTTTGATTTATTGATATTGTTGTTTTAATATGTTAAGATGACAATATGATAAATTTGTAGATGTTTTAATTTAATAAGGATTAAATTAAAATGTAAATGGAAATTGTTTTGAATGTTTATGAACATTTGTTTTTGCTATATATTTTTGGTATACATGATGTTAAATTGTTATTTTGCATCATGATTCATTAATTTTAATGATGTTCAAATCAATTATGATTAGTCAAATATTAAGATAATCAATTTAATCATGATTTAGATATTCATTTTAATTTGTTAAATTGAATCATCTAGTTTGTATCAATGTTTAATAATGATTAAATGTTGATAATTGTACCGATCTTGTAATATTAGCAACATCAAATTAAATAATAATAAAAAAAACAGCCTGTGGTTGCTGTTTCATAAAAAAAAAAAAAAAAAAAAAAAAAAATTGTTTCGGAATTTTTGTATTTTTATTTTGGCCGAATTTTTTTCTTTTATGCATTATATTGATAATGTATAATTGTTGTTGTGAAAAAGTTCACAATTATTGGATACCTAATTATTTTAAAATGGTTTAAAATAATGTTGGATTAATTCATATTATACGATAATATGAATTAAAATTGGATTATGTTTGATTGGAATTATTGTGAGTAATTAAGGAATTGTCACATAATTTTGATCATTTTAAATTAGGTGGTTTGGATAAATTACTGTACATAATTAAGGAATTATGTCTTGAATGATTAATTTATTGTTGATGCATTTTATTTTGTTGAATGATTTGTTGAATGGTTTATTTACGTATTTTTGCAATTGGTTGTAATTTGTATTACCTAGTGTGGCCTTAGTTGATTATGTTTTCGTAATGATGGAAACGATCTTGATGTAATTTTGAGATCTCGAATCTCCTTTTGTTTTCTTTGAAATTATGTTTTTAAATTAGAATGTAAATAGGTTTATATTTTGTAATTTATTAAATGTAATTTGAGAAGACTAAAGATGGAGCTCGGATTGCTCACTCCCGCTACATGGACCAAGATGGAACATCAAGACAAGCTTTTCGGGTCCAATCTTGGATGGATTCCAAAGTTGTATTTTCGTTCATTTTGGTAGATAGGCCACACTAGGACTTTGTAATTTTACGTATTTTTCATTCTTGTTGCATTTCTTCACATGATAGTTAGTGCATCATATTCCGCCTAAACCAAACCACCTACTACTAAAAATGCATGAAAATTGACTCATATAGTTTGGATGTTAGTTATCATGGACATAAAGATGTCACAAGAATTAAAGCCATCATCTTAGTTTATTCATTCTCACATGCTAGATATTCGTTCACTTAAAATGAATTAAAATAAAGTTGATGGGATCTTCCTCTAAAACCTAAAATTGAGACTAGTCTTTATAGGTCAAACTACTATGAATCCCTTCTTCGTCGGTAGGCATATAGGACCTTACTCTCCATATGACCCCTTCTACGTTGGGTAAGTAGTATGTGTTGACTTATTTTACCTCAACATTATAATCCGAAGAGCTTCTCGTGATTATGATGGACTAAAGATAAAATTTTATCGACGAAGAATTCTAAAGGTAGAATTAGCCAAGAGGTTGGCTTATCAATTTACAGATAATTGAGTCTTGGGATCATTTATATAATTCTTGAGGGAGGTCAATTGTATAAATGCTTGAGTCTTCGCATTAAACAAATGGCTGACCATAATGATATCCCTATGCCAAGTGCCACACTCGCACGCGAGTCCTGGCTTAAAACTTTCATGGACCACAAGAATCAGTCCACACGACTGAAGAATGACGGCTCCAACTTTGCGGACTGGGAGGCGGCATTACGGAATGCAGCCATTGCTGATGGCAAGCTTAAGTACTTGACTGAGCCAATACCGCCAAACCCAGGCCCCAATGCGAGAGCTAACGAGTCACTTGCTTATAGTGACTTCGTTATGGAAGCGGGTGCGATAAAGAACGTACTCATATTTGCAATGGAAACCAATTTGCAAAGACGCTTCATTGCCCAAGGTGCAAATAAGATTTTCATCACGCTCACTAACGAATTCTCAAAAGCACCGAGAATCGTTACTTATAAGCATACCTGTCGCTTCTTTGAGGCGAAACTCCAGAAGGGCCAACCGGTTAGCCAACACATTCTTGATATGATTGAGAATGTCGAGAAACTGGAGGCACTTGATTGCAAGATCAGTGAGAGCATAGTCATTGACTGTGTGCTTCATTCACTTCATGATGGTTTTGCCCTTTTCAGGGCAAATTACTACATGAATGACATGAGGAAAAGTCGTCATGAGCTACACTCACTTCTCGTACAGACCAAGAAGGATCTGAAATTGAGTGGGAGCATGAAGCAAGATGTTCTCATGATTTCCAACAAGTACAAAGGTAAGGGCAAGGCTCACGACGACCCAACTGTAGGGAAGCCAAAGTTTAAGAAGTCAGGAAAGGGTAAGAGTGGGCCTGGTGAGACTAGTAGCTCACAAGGCAATGCAAAGAGCAAGGACAGTGACATTGAGTGCCACCATTGCCACAAGACTGGGCATTGGAGGAGGAAATGTCCCGTGTACCGTGAGGACATAAAAGCAGGCCGCGTCACTCCTGTTGGTATGTCATCTTATATTCATATGATTGAGATTAACCATGCAAGTTTCGGAACTTGGGTACTTGATACAGATTGTGGTTCTCATCTGTGTAATAATTTGCAGGGCCTAAAAACATCACACCTCTCGCAAAGGGTGATGTGGACCTGCGAGTCGGGAATGGAGCAAGAGTTGCTGCAGTCTCAATGGGAACATATGTAATCTAACTCCCGAGTGGATTTGAGTTGTATTTATATAACTGTTACTATGTACCCAGTTTATCTAAGAACATTATTTCTGTCTCCGTACTTGATAAAGACGGTTTTTCATTTTCAATTAAAGACAATAGTTGTATTTTCTCTTTGAATAAAATGGTTTATGGCAAAGCAGTTTCCATGAATGACATTTATATCTTAGATCAAACCACAGACATATTACATGTGAATAATAAGAAAGTAAAGGTTGGTGACAAAGATCAAACTTATCTATGGCACTGTCGTATGGGACACACAAATGAAAAACGTGTAAAGAAGCTCATACATGTCTTATCGGCAAATTGACTCGAATTTCCTTCAAAGGTGTTGGAATGCGTACTAGTGACCTATTAGGACTCATACATACTGATGTATGTGGACCTATGTCAATCAACGCAAGAGACGGCTATAGATATTTTATCACTTTCACGGATGATTTGAGTAGATACGGATATGTCTACTTAATGAAGCATAAAAGTGAGTCCTTTGAAAAGTTCAAGGAATTCCAGAATAAGGTTGAGAACCAACTAGAAAGAAAGATTAAAGCACTTCGATCAGATCGTGGTGGCGAATATCTTTCAAATGAGTTTGATCAACACCTTAAAGACTATGGCATAGTATTACAGTTAACTCCACCTGGAACACCTCAATTAAATGGTGTGTCCGAACGGAGAAATCGAACATTACTTCATATGGTTCGATCCATGATGAGTCACACGGTAGTACCTGATTCACTATGGGGTTTTGCTCTTTTGTCAGCTGCTCTTATACTTAACCGAAGTTCGTCTAAAGCTGTAGACAAGACTCCATATGAGATATGGAAGGGAACGGTCCTTAACTTGTCCTTTATTCTGGTTTAAGGCTGCGAGGCTTATGTCAAGTGGAGACACGAGGATAAGCTCGGCCCGCGAGTAACGAACCCGCTACCTATAAAGGTGCCATGACATGTTCCGACTCTAAGCTATGGTTTGAAGCCATGCAATCCAAGATGGACTCCATGTATGAGAATGACGTATGGGATCTTGTTGATTTGCCTGATAAGGTACGACCTCTTCAGTGCAAATGGCTTTATAAGATAAAGCATTCTGTAGAAGGACAACTAGACACCTATAAAGCACGACTAGTGGCAAAAGGTTTCACTCAAGTGCAAGGATTGTATTATGATGAAATCTTTGCACCCGTAGTTATGCTGCGTTCCATTCGGATAATCTTAGCGATTGCCGCTTTTCATGACTATAAAATTTGGCAGATGGATGTGAAAACCGCCTTCTTAAACGGTTATTTGGAGGAGGAATTGTACATGGTACAACCCGAAGGTTTCATTGATCCTAAAAATCCTAAGAAAGTTTGCAGGCTTAAGCGTTCCATTTATGGACTTAAGCAAGCTTCTCGGAGTTGGAACCGTCGTTTCGACTAGACCTGGCAAAAGCAACCCGACCCGATTGACCCGACCCGTGACCCGACATTGACCCGAACTACAACACCCAAATGTGACCCGAAACCCGATTTGACCCGACCCGACCCGAACATGACCCGATCTTTCTTGACCCGTAACTGACCCGACCCAAAAATAACCCGATCCAAAACCATTCAACCCGAAAATGACCCGACAAAACATAACTTTAATTGAACCGAAAAGACTTAAAATGGCAATTTGTCTCTTATTCTTTCACCCGGAAATGACCCGACCCGAAATAACCATACCCGATTGACCCGAAACGGACCTGACAACAAACCAGAAACCCGAAATGACCCGACCCGACCCGAATTAAACCGAAATCAACGAGAGACCCGAACTGACCCGACCGGAACTGGCTCGACCCGAACCCGACCCGGTTGACCCGTTTGGCAGGTCTAGTTTCGACCAGGTGATAAAAGAGAATGGTTTCACTCGATCGGCCGACGAACCATGCTTGTATGTCAAGTCGAGTGGGAGCAAGATTGTCTTCTTGATATTGTATGTCGATGACATACTCTTGATTGGGAATGACATTCCTCTCTTATCTTCGGTAAAAGTATGGTTAAAGAACCATTTCCAGATGAAAGATCTAGGTGAGGCACAACGCATATTGGGGATCCGTATATATAGAGATAGATCACGATGGATGTTATCACTCAGTCAGGAGTCTTATATAGATAAAATTCTTGAGAGGTTCAGCATGACCAACTTCAAGAAGTGGTACCTTCCAGTGATTTCTGGGATGCATTTGAGTAAAGCTCAGGCACCCAAGACATCGGAAGAGGTCGAGCGCATGAGTCGTGTTCCTTATGCATCA
The DNA here is from genome assembly GCA_022085475.1 of Heliosperma pusillum. Classification (NCBI taxonomy): domain Eukaryota; kingdom Viridiplantae; phylum Streptophyta; class Magnoliopsida; order Caryophyllales; family Caryophyllaceae; genus Heliosperma; species Heliosperma pusillum. The sequence continues at coordinate 151,106 of JAIUZE010066431.1, forward strand.
GTCATAGGATCGATCATGTATGCCATGATATGCACACGTCCAGACGTGGCATATGCATGGAGTATGACGAGTCGGTACCAAGGCAATCCAGGTGAAACACACTGGATGGTTGTTAAAAATATCCTTAAGTACTTACGAAGGACTAAGGATTGGGTATTGACTTATGGAGGAGATACTAAGCTATGCGCAATCGGTTACGCGGATGCTAGCTTCCAAACGGATCGAGATGACTCGAAATCTCAGTCTGGATTCGTCTTTACTCTTAATGGCGCTGCGGTCAGTTGGAAAAGTTCCAAACAGAGTGTTATAGCAGATTCTACAACTGAGTCCGAGTACTATGCCGCTTCGGAAGCTGCAAAGGAAGCTATATGGATGCGTCAGTTCTTACAAGGACTAACTATAGTTCCTAGTTCAAATGACCCAATCACCATCTATTGTGATAATAGAGGTGTCATCTTCCAAGCTAAGGAGCCTAAGTCTAGCAACAAGTCCAGACATGTACTTCGGAAGGCTCACATGATCCGATATTACGTGGAGAAAAAGGAGATAGTGATAGACAAGATTGCTTCGGATGACAACATCGCGGACCCTCTCACTAAACCGTTAAAATATGATAAGCATGAAGGGCACATTATTTCCATGGGAATTAAACGTGTTCCTGAGTTGTAGTAGCTATTTATATGGATTAGATGAATGTATCTTTTTAATATACTATACATAACATCATCGTATTGTTTCAAATTTTGTTTTTCATGTGGATTGTACGACAACATTGAACGTCACAAAGTGAACTGAATTACATTATATTTGTTTGGTCCGTAATCGCCCAAATGAGCTGATAACTCTGGCAATTATATTGTGAAGTTGATTGATGGTGGGTTCAACGAGCCATAAGTCAAACGATTGACTGATCGATCACAGATACTAGTTATAAAGATACCTCGTAGGACATCGTGACAACGTTATGGAGTCCTAAATGTTTAAAAACATTCAGTGCCAGGTCGTATATTGGACGTCCATAGTGTTCCTAGAGGCGATTCTTTTGACTATCGACTGTCTCTTGAGATTAAGGCAGTTTTTGGGTGACTTTGGTTTCTTTCTCATGGTCGACCGTAACAGGAGGCTAAACAGATTTTTACTGGGTCATTTCATACTGTGCTTTTATCTGCAGGATTCGAGTTGAAGAAAATATCCAACCTTTATCAAGTTTTGTTATTTCTCAGGGCCACTCGAGGAGTTGTAACTGAAATGCATGGCCATGCTCGAATAATGATTCGTTTATCAGTTAAGTTACTCTCTAGTCGTGAAAACCACTCTTGATATTGATCACTTGTAAAATACAACCTTTGTGAATACGGACTTTGCAAATTGTTTTACATTGAGTGGGAGAAATTTTGGATATGAGAATCGGTTATCGCACATACACTTGTCAGGACAAGTGGGAGATTGTTGGAGCTAGTGTCCTCCACAGTTAGTGTAATAACGTGTATAAATCTCTTACAGGTTCACAGGGTATACTTAGTATTCTAATCAGTTGATTAACGTTTATAGATAACGGTTGGCTTGCTAGAAGTTTGACGTTATTGTCATTTAATGGCGGTGATCAACTGGTCCCTAAAAGTCACACCTAAAGGATGTGTTTGAGAGATATGATTATATGAAAAATATGATCATATTGATGCCTTATATGACTAAAAGGTTAGTCGATGTATATGACTAAAAGGTTAGTCAATGTAATGATGATACGATTATTTAATACGATTAAATAATACTAGCTGAGACGCATTAAATGTTAATCCGTAATTGAATATAAACTTTTAATATATGATGTTTATAATTGACGTATATATTATAATAATACATACACATATTATACATTAAATAAATAAAAGAAGGAAGACTCATATCTAAACTAAACTTCCTAAAACAAGTAGAAGAAAAAGAGGGAGACTCCTCCCTCTACTAGACCTCTACTTGCACGGCCAAAAGAGGAGGAGGAGAGTCTTATATAAACTCTTCTTCTCTACATGATTCATCATTCATAACTTGACACAAAAATCATCAGTAATTTTTGTATTCTTTCTAGCACTAGAAAAGGCAAATCTCAGAGCATCTTAGGTTCAACAATTAGGAGAATATCAATTTCGATATTTGTTCTTAGGCCATATTGCTAGGACCAAGAGGTTGATTCTAATCTTTATGCTTTTCGTTTATGACTCGTATTTCATATATTATAACTTTGTTATAATCCTTGAATTTCATGTATGAAATATACCGATATGTCCCACAGATTCTCCACATGTCATCTAATGGCCTTACCTACAAATGGTCCCCTACCTGCCTGCTCCTTAATCTTTGTGCCAAAAGTAAAGGTAAAAAAATAATCGAGATAGAGGGAGTATATAACAATATAAAAAGTACTCCGTATGAATTGCAATTGAAGATGAAATAATTACAATTATTATGAAAAGATGCAAAACAAAAAAGTTATTTGGGTTAGATCAATAATAAAGGATCACAAGAAGCCCATAAATAAGTGCGGAAAAATTGTCATTTAATAATTCATTAAAAGATCGTCTTATAACTTGTTTTATTGACTAGGTGACATCTGTATATCTAAATATCAACTAGTTCACATCTACTCTGTTTATGAGTTAAACAATGACCTTGCAAGCTACGTAAAAAGCGAAAAACAATAATTAAGAGACTGTTTGGCCTAGCTTTATAAGTGTTTTTGTAAATGAAAAATTAAAGTTAGGACAAATACCATGTTGTTTGGGTCGAGTAAATTTATTAGATTTTCAAATATGTTTGCATTTAAATCTGATGGGTAACTGGGTTAACGTTTTTTAAGTCATATTTGATAGAGCGATTTGGAAGGAAATGGGGTGGGGGGTTTGTAGGAAAATAATTTCTATTTTTTTATAGCAAAATGAAGGTCGAATGTGGAGGGATTTGGAGGGGCTAATGTTTCCCCTTTGGTATGGAAAAGATTTGAAAATAAAAGTCTCACCTAATATTCCACCTCAATTTCCCTTTTTTCCGTTTTCCTCCATATTTGCTATTCAAGCAAGGCCTTAAGATGAGGTCGTTTTTGGTGTGTTTTTATGAGTCATTCAAAGATTAACTAAGATCGGAGCTATTCATATTTAAGTTCATATTTTCGGATTGACTAAGATCGGGTTAGGTCAATTTTACTAGGTATATACACTTGCTGATAATGGGTTGATTTGCTAATCAAATCAGATGTGATACAAAAATAGTAAATGTTCTTCACACCATATATCTGACTTTGTTTCAAAAATTGTCCTCTAATTACACAGATCAATAGAAATAATCAAGCCATAGCTTAAACCACTTCGGGGAAAAACTTCAATGCTGCGTTATTTGCTACTACTGCTCTTAATTTACTCACATCTCTAAAAACCCAATGAAACTAATGTAGAAAATGGAGGTTTGAGACTTAGATTGTTTAATCGATACTCGCCCGATTCACCATCGTATCAACCTAATCTTACTCGAGCGGAGATAATGAAGAGATACTTAAACACTACTCACCACTCGAATTCAGTTCGATCGATAAGTCATGGATACATGTATCTTGTAGAAGTAGGGCTTGGAACATTTAATACTGAACCATCTCATAAAACATACTATTTGTTGTTAGATACTGCGAGTGATTTAACTTGGATACAGTGTGAAGGTTGCGACCCTTGTTTTGAACAAAGAGATCCGCCTTTTCCATATAAACATTCGTCGACATTCCGAGCATGGCCTTGTACCCAATGCCGTGACTATACCGTTTGCCAGGAAAAGGATTTTTGTGAGACGGACTTGGTGTGAAAACCCTCGCGAATGCGGAAATATAAAACATACAAGCATGTGAATTATATAGCGGAAAATACGGTATTTTAAAAACCTTTGTACATGCAAGATAGAAAAATACGAGGAGTGTCAAAATATTACAAACTAAATAAAAATACCATAAGAGACGTAGTCTCTCAAAGTGTTAACAAAAGACAAAGTAATTAGCAACTAGCTAAACAACGTCTAGAGGTGTTTCATCCAGGGACAACGCCCGCTAGCTCACACCCGAACCCCAAATACCACAAGCAAAAAGCCATCCATGCAAGCAACCTATTCATTCATGAAAAACATGAACGCCACAGTCAGTGGGGAGGAACTCCGAGTTCTCCCAGCCATATGCACATTAAAACAGTACATAGAAGGAAATA
>JAIUZE010066432.1:0-59717 GCA_022085475.1 Heliosperma pusillum
TTTAATAATTCACATGTTAGAAGCTTTATTAAAATAACATGTAATGAATATGTTGATTTTATGTCTATGTGATAAAGACTATGTTTCTAGCCGGTTTGATCCAACGGGTTTGGTCAAACTAAGATCTAGTCAGCCCCGATTTGACTGATGACCCGTCGCGGGACTCGGGTCGGGGGTTTGTCTTCAAGTAAGGTTGTATTTAATTAATGAATTAGCCTTAGTATATATGAGGCGATATGTTATTTGATTATGATTTATATGCAATTAGTCACATGTTAGGAAATTGTTTCCGTGACTGTTTGATTATATGGTTGGTGTCGTGTTGACTAAGTAACCATAGAGAATTATGAGTATATGGCGTCTTGACCATTCTAATTCTAAATGAGTATCTTGGACCATGACATTGATAGGCCCGTACTATCTTTAACGAGGATATAGTTCACTGCTTGATAGCTTTTGTGTCCCGGCTTGGTGGGTTTATATCCAAGTCGGGCATGGCACATCCTAGAGTCCCGCTTTGAGGAAGGGAGCCAGCTTAAGGAACTAGCCATCTCTGCTTAGGGGGTCGCCTAGTAGAGTTTCTCATGTACGGTTATGTCATGGGACGGGGAATGGAATAGCTGTTGTCGCTAGGTCTGATCAGTCTAGGACTAGGATGTTTTCCTATCTTGTGGTATAGCCTCGAGTTACAATCGACTATGGGCCGTGCTAGGAACTTATGCCTGTTTATAGAAGTATTGGTCTTTCATGTTTGTATGATTCTATGAGTTCTAGAAGGTGAGATGCAAGCCGGCTAGGATTGATAGAGTTTGGATTACCGATTGTGAACTGATTCACATGATTACGTGTTGATTAGGGTTTGAGTGTATCAGGGCCATGTTACATGGTAACCGCTGAGCCAGCATACCAGCTTCCCTACCTCGAGTTATATTTTATTATCGGATTCACATGATAGCTTTCATATGATAGGTTATATGTTAGTTATTTGTTTCCTAACATGAAAAGCATATCTTATATGTTAAAGTTTTGTATTTCCCATATACATTGCTTTTATGTTATTCATGTTTAATTAAACTCGACATTTCGTGGCTGGGAGAACTCGGAGGTACTCCCCACTGACTGTGGCTTCCGTGTTTATATTTAATGCGGTTGGCAGGTTTGTGATGCATACATTGGGTACATTGACGAGCTAGCGAGCGAAGTATTTACCTTGGACCTATATTCGGTTCTTAGATTGTATATTATTATACACTCTTTTTATTTTCGTATTTATACGGGAGATATGTATCCCGTCTTGTATATTTCTTTTGTATAATATTATTTCCGTTTTGTAATGAACCTTTTTATTTATGACACCTTCGTTATGTATTCTCATATTTTATGTATTTAAATAATTTTTTTTCTTTCCGCAAATTTGAGGGTGTCACAAAAACCCAAAAACAGAGAAAAGAGGTCTGGGCCGGTCAGTGGACCGGCGGCCGGTCGACCGGCACAGAGCACCATACCAAAAATCCATCTTCACTCACTGATGTGTTCCAGGCCGGTGGATGGACCGGTGGCCGGTGGGCCGGCCTGGAGCACCTCATCATGCAAAGACCAAGTCTCCCAAAAATGTTACTGATGTGTTCCCAGCCGGTGGTCAGACCGGCGGCCGGTCGACCGGCTGGGAGCACCTCTTCACCCGTGAGCTTTGCTCACTTAACCAAATCAATCCAATTCTCATATATACTTCAAATAATCATCAACAATCATTATACATCATCAATATTCATCATATAACATCATTCATTAATCATAGCATGGTTCCTAATCTTCCTAATCGTAATCTAATACGATTTTCTAGCATATAAACATGTAAAACACGTAAGTGATACCGAGTAACCCTTCACCGTTACCTTAAAGCGTCTCTACTAGTCGTCAAGCTCCTCTTCTATAAGGAAATAGTCTTTATCGGGATCTTGGAGGTCACCACCTACAAATAGATCGTAAAAAGATGAATAAAGTTCATCTTGAGAAAGACGGGAAATTTGAAAAGCGAGAAAGACGATGATTTTAATATCAATACGGATAGAGGAAGGTACGGGAAGAAGAATAAGATAAACTTACGTAAATTCTATCAAGTAATGAAGAAGTTACGATGATTCAAAGATCGATATTCAAAGAGGGAAAGTTTCTTAAGGTAGAAGAAAGGGTTTTGTGTTTGATTTTGTGATGAATGAAAAATTAGGTTAAGGGAGGGAGTAGTGTAAGTTGTGTAGGAAAAAGTCAAAGACGGTTTCAAAGTCAAGAAAGTCAAACCTGACTCAAAAGTCAAGAAAAGTCAAACTCGCCTTAAAACGGGATTTTCATGGAATTTCTCGGAAATTCCAAATACGAACTCGGAAATTCTAAATTCGACTCGGAACTTAAAATTATAAATTTAAAACTTAAAATTACTGAAAAGAGTTCGTAAAATATTTCTACTAGAAAAATAGGGTACATTTCCGGGTGTTACAACTTGATATCACATGTTTATGTGTTTTAAATAATAAAATAGTAACCAAATAGTAATGATTAGGACAATTTCATGTTGTTGAATGCCTTATGGGAATGTTATGTTGGATAAACTATTAACCTTGTCATGAATTACATGCTTATTTGTTCATACTTCATCTTTGTGGTTACTTTGAATTAGATGTGTCAAAACATGTTGAAATTGGTGGTTAATTACTTTCTCCTTGTGCATAAAATCATTGGAACGATTTAAGGAACAAAACACGCTTCAAAAAAGTCGTTCCATGGCCGTCCCTAGAGTCTTCCCAACCGGGACAACGGATGTACAGGACGACACATGCCTCAACCCGACCGGGACAGACCATAGGCCAAGTGTCTTCTTCTTCCAATGCCCGAACCAGCCGGGACAAGCCCCATTCCGACCAGGACAAGCCCAGTAACGACTAGGACAGATTTGATCCCGAATGGGACAAACCTTAGGACCCCATAAGCTTCTAAAATGTTGACATATGGGTCAGCGTCGGAAAAACATGCGGTTTAGCCTTTTGAATCACCTTAGTCGGAGTCCGTATGAGTAAATGTCGTCCGTTTTACTATTCCGCGTGGTTTAACTGGAAGATGGTGCTTGTACTCTTTTTGCCTCTTTCGTATAGTTTAGCCGAATTTGGGGTACTCGCTTCGTTGTGGTTTAGCCATAGGATCGAGTCTTGGACGCGAAATGTTGATCGCATGTCTAATCGGAATACGTTTATTCTGAGAGTCTGGCCACCATATTGTATTATCGTCGTCCTACCGGGAGGGTTAGAGTCTTGAGTATACGAAATGTTTATCGTATACGGTCCAGGGAAACGTTGATCCCGTAGACTAGTTCGTCTTGTCTTGCAAAGTACAGATGCTAGTGCATGTCATTTACTGTGAGACTGTGTTTTCTTATATTTGATTACATATTGGATTGTATACTTGCAAATGTTGGATGCTTGTGGTTGGTTTGTATGTCGAGTCCCTAACCTTCTTAAGCACATGGTCATTAATGGTGAGATACAAGACAAGGGGGATCCATGTGGTTGCCAAGGGGAGTCTTCCCCGAGTCTTGTTATTGCATGATGATGATGAATGATGATTCCTATACTCGTATATTGATATTATGGTAATGTTATTCTCATATCTAGTATGATAAATATATGTTTCATGATGATATATGCGTATATGCTTGCTTATGTGCTTGCTTATGTACGATTTGATGTGATATGGCTGGGAGAACCCCGAGTTACTCCCCACTGCCTGTGGCATTCATGTTTCATGAATGAACAACTTTCAGGTCGGTGTTACATGGGGTATGACGAGTGAGCTAGCAAACGTTGTACTTACAACGATTCACCCTTAGCATTGTAGTTTACATTAGTTTGTTATCTTAATAATGTTTTTAACAAGGGATCAAGATCCATTGCATTTATTTTAGTACCATTTGTATAAACGATTTTTAAGCTAAGTTTTGGTTTTATAATATAGTGACATTGGCGGTTTTGCCTTTAATATTTTTAAAAATCTCGTATTTTCGCTGCAAATCTATGTGTTTACATTTCCAGCGAAATCGCGTGGTGTTACAGTGAGTAATTCAGTACAACGGAGAAACACATAAATAAGTGCTGACATAGGTTGAACTTAAACTTAAAAACCTAAAAAAAAAAAAAACAAAAAACAAAAAAAGAACAGTGGCCAATCACTTTATCACATTTCATTTCACACAGGGGCTGAAACTTTGTCCTCGTCCCTCGTAATCTGCATATGTTTAAACAAATTGTTAGTGTGAGTATTTGATTTAAGCCATACATTATGAAAAATATTCATAACAAAGTATATTGCAAATGTAAAGTAATGTTAATTAGGTTAAAATCAAATTTAGAAAGATAACAGTACGTACAGAAAATGAGATAGAATCATGGAGTCTGTTTTAAGATATGACATACGGAGTGTAATAGTCCCTTCGCTTCAAGTTATTTGTCGTTTTGGAAATGAGAAAAAAAACACATTATCTGTCATTTTACGGTTTCTATATATGTCATTCTTTTTACATTTCCAATACAGTAACTATTAGAGAAAATGAAGTTTTAAGCTATTTGATTGGTTTAAAAAATTATTGTTACTATTTTCAAAGGTCATTTTGTTTCATTTAATTATAAGTGGAATTTGTTCTAATAATTCCCTAATTATTGTGAAATATTTTTAAGCGATAAATAAAGAGATACCGTAGGGAATATATATGAACCTTTAGATTGATAGACCCTGGGGACAGTGACTTCCTGATGACTGCTAAAAACTATTGTCTTTCCGTTATGTTCATCTATTTACCTAATTCTAATCTTTTGTACATGGTATTTTAATTAAAGATAAACATATAATTGAACCGAATTAATGATCTATATTAAATTATGAGGTTATTTTGACCAAATAATGTGTGATTTTTACGTAAAAAGTTGAGTTAGACCCCCTTAATAATTTGTGTAACGTACCTGAGTGGGAGGGAGACCAGCAAACCAGAAAATGGTTGGCTTCAAGTTGTCGAGTGAGTAAGAGGCAGCAATTTCCACAACAAATTAAATATTTAACGTTAGTTGAAAATTATATTAACGCTAGTTTCGAATTTCTTGGTACTATGAGCCTAACACTTAGGCATATTTATATAGGCGACACTTTTCTTGCTATTGATGTTAAGTATATCCTTGGAGGTGTTAACATTTAGCCCTATGTCTCTCTCGGCTTGCACAAGCATTTTGTGCAATTCATGGAGAGAGGTTTTCATATTTTGCATATTGTAGTTTACCCTAAACTGCACATATGCCTTGATTTTCCCCAAGGAATGAAGTACACGATCAATAACGAGTTGTTCGGGAATGGTCACCCCTTGCAATTTAAGAGTCTCAACATGCTCAATCAATTTGAATACATGAGAGCTAACCTTTTGTCCCTCTTTAAGGTTCATGTCGAAAAACGCGGAAGTCGTCTCATATTGAATGATCCTTGGAGCTTGTGAAAACATGGTCACAAGCTTGACATAGATCTCATAGGGGGTGCTCGAAAAACGCGGAAGCCGTCTCTTTCTGGTAAGCCTCATAGGCACGCCTTGCAGCGGCGGTTGACCTTTTATTAGGTGTTTCGGGAGAGGCTTCGGTAAGGTAACGAAGTTTGTCGTCACCCTTCCGCGGCCAAGCGGAGTTGCGCATCCCAATCGGCAAAATTAGTGCCATTCTTTTCTAACTTGCATCGATCCATGAAGGATCAAAGCCATGAAACGTTTTTGAGAGTGGGAGTGTTTGTGGGGGAATTTGGAGTTGCCATTGTGAATAAATAATATTGACTACAAAAATGAGATGAAGGAAATGTCAACATTTATGGTATTAACTACTTGTAAACATTTTAAACAAGTTTTAACATTTAAATAGTGACCTCTACCCAACTATTATAAATGATTCCGAGATCCAAATTCATATCAACTTGGGCACGGTGAGCCGATTCATCCCTTATTGACATAATTCGGTGGATTAACTCTTTAATCAATTCTACATTAAAACTCTCGGTCGATAATATTACTTTATATTTATCTTGAGCCCGGAACACATGCGGCTACGGTCGCGAATACTTCCGTTGAGCTCAATCCAAATTTCGAAGTAATAACATTTATTACCCCACTAACCCAACATAACAAGTTTAGCACCCCGGTGAGCCGAGCCTACTTCCTTGCGAAATTGGGATTCATGGGTTCTATTATTTGGTAAGGCTTAATCTCAATTATTTATTTTGAGAGGTCATGTCAATTTATTATCTATCTCGTTTAAGTGAACTAAATCGATGAATTAACGATAACTTTAATTGACACGGTCGAAGACTCGATAAAATATGCATGTCATGTTATGGCGATTTGGCAATGCATGCAAACATATTAAATAAAATGCAAGTATAAAGATAAAATTCCTATTATGGTCTTTCCTAGAATAGAAAAATCATATAATCTATTAAAAATTTGGAAACCAACTCCTTTGGTCCCTTGAACTTCATAAGCTTGCCTCCCAAGGTCACCGTCTCTCTCGGAACTTCTTTCCGAATGGGACAGTCTTTGGGAAACTCCGGTAATAGAAATGATTACAAAATATATAATAAAATCACAATAATTTCCTATTATAAATTTGTAAATAATATAATACAATAAAAGTGATACGAGATTATATTAAATTACAACCGAATCAATATTCCCTTACATTACGAGTAATATCGATTAAAACTAAGGCCATACAAGGATTAAATTACATAATTCAAAATTACATAAACCAAATATGACATTCATAAATAAAAATGCAGCATAATAATATGTATAAAACATGCTCATATTAATGCCAAATCGCCCTATTTAAACGTTTATATCGTATATAACCCGGTTTTACATAAATGCGTGATAATAACTTCTTAATATCACCAAACAATAATTAAATCATATTTAAGTCCAAGTTAATTATCCCAACTGATTTAGGACTCAAAAGTTAGTCATCACTCAATTTTTGACAATAATTCAACTTGTTGTTATATAATTGCTCAAAATTAGACTTTAGAATCATATTTTAATCAAATAAATCCAAATTCAATTACAATAATTTCAAATTTTGAATTTTAAATTTTTGTACATTCTAGAACATTTCCGTGACATTCATAATGTCAAAAATCAAGGTTAAAAATTTCGAATGTTTTTTGAGAAAAATCGATTGCGCTTATCCGTTTCATTAAATAAAATACATAAAGCATATGAAAATTAATCAAATTAAATTTTCAACTTTAGATCTGAAATGTGGGACATTTATGCAACCAGGAATAATTCTATCATGACAAGAAATTTATTTTAGCTATATTTTCTAAATAAGTCACTATTATTGCCAATTTTAAATTAAAAATTCATAAATCATTCTACACAAATCACATAAGTCTGAAATTTTCCAGTATGACAGGAAAATATGCATGTGACAACATCTTAAAATTTCATGGTTAGATTCAAAGCGGAACTTTTTTTAACCATTTGACCTTCATTTATATCATTTTATAAAATAAAAATCATACATTATGAGAAATAAGTCCTCTCACACGAAATTTTACATACAGTAAGTAAAATGCATGTGTGAAACTGTGTAAAAATGTCAAGTTCAGAACATAAGTCTAACTATTTTTAGCATTTTAAACATCATTTTACTCATTAAAATGTAATAAAAACACTAAAAAACATATTTGAGCAATATAAATTTCCATAAATCATCAAAATGACCTAAAATCATATTAGGACTAGAATATATTGACATACAAATAACTTTGTGATATTATCTTATAAAACACAAATTACAAGTTTTCTTTAAGTTACATTAACTTAAAAAACTATAAATCGATTATGCATGCAACAACCAAAGCTCTCTGATACCGCTTGTAAGTTTCTTAAACTCGATATTAGACATTTCTAATATCATTTTATAAATAGTTTACTCATTAAACTATAGGATCTTATGCATGCATAACAAAATAACACAAAGTTAAGAAGAAACATTTTTCCTTACATTGAATATGAACAATATGGGCACAATATTTGGACACCTTCCAAATATAATTCTTGAGCTTAAATAAGAAGGATGAACTTCCATGTTTCAAGTTAGAAACACTCCTTTTAGATGCACCAAGACTACCCTTAATCACTACGAAAATACTACACTAGTATGATTAGTCGTATCCCTTAAAATATTACACTAATTGTGCCATTCATTTTTAATGAATGAACAGGTTGCATTTTTGTTTTTGCATAGGGTTTTGACGAGTGAGCTATCGAGCGTTGTACTTATAGCGATTCACCCTTCGCGTTGTAGTTTATATTAGTTTTATTAACTTAGTTGTGTATTTAATAAGGTATCGGGATCCCTTGTATTTATTAGGTTACAATTTGTACAAATGATTTATTAGACTAAGTTTTGGTTTTATAACATAAAGTAACATTCCCACGTTTTTCATTTAAAGTTTTTAAAATCTCGTGTTTTCCGCTGGAAATCTATGTGTTTACTTTATTGTGAAATCGTGGGGTGTCACAGTTGGTATCAGAGCTATAACGCTCCTGACACACATTCGTGCACCTTAACCATATAAGCAACTTGACCAATGAAAATGAATGAGAGACGGGTAGACTTAAAGACCTAAGGTCAATTACCCTGCTCGGGTTTTTGAGCCGACGAGAACTTATAATCGGGGACCCTGGGCTTAAGATCCCTATCTGCTGCATTCGCGCCTGGAATAAGCTCCGGGTTAAATCTTGTTTGTTATGATGGTTGTTACATTTAATTATGTTACGCGCATATTATGTGATTGTAAGAGGATTAGCCTCGAAACCTCTTTTCCGGGCCGCAAGAAGGGAAGGGCCGAACCCAAGCCCTTTTTTTGCTAGTTTTAAAACTTAATTATTGACGCGCGATAGCAATTGTGCCTATTAAAATCGTGCCAACCGTGGAAAAGAGTTCAAATAGGGCAACCTCTCTTAACTTACTTAACTGGATTCTTTATTTCATAAGCCTAGCCCGGCTACGACATTCAAAGAGAAGCTTGGAACCTCGATAAGTAATCCTAAGTAAGGCCCAGATATCGCTGCAGTTAGAGGAATACTTGGTGGTAGTCGCGGAGTTATTTCGTAAATAGTATCTATGTGGAGGTAGGAGTATCATATGTCTGATATCCCTAAGTCACGTGTCTACCCAAGAGTATGTATAAAATATGAGTTGATGATGCTCAAAAAAAAATGAAGATCTCGAGCCAATACCCAAAAATCCCCATAAGGGGTCAGATGATACTGCAGCCAACCCTTAAAAGTACAAAGTAGTTGCCTCAGGGATACTCTCCTTATCGGTCGAGTTACCACGACCTCTTAGAACTCTATTATAGCATATCAAACCCCAAACATAAACGAAAAGCTAGGCACACTGATTGTAAGCCTCTCCGGACATCCACTACCACTGCAGTGGAAAGATATTGTGGGGGTATTATTTCTCAAAACCAATCCCCGAAGCGCAGGTACTCATCCCATCACCTGTATGTGCAAAGCAGGCCTCTTGGTCTATGGCGAGTGTAGTTTAAGAATCCCTTTTCCCCCTCTTATGGGTGAAAAGAATTACTATGCCAAACAAGGCTTCGAAGGTTATTTATATCTCGACCGTTAGTAAGAGGGAGAGCACTAAGAAAGCACTCATCTTGCCTGAATTATCTTAGCAACTGACGGGTATCCCTAATCCCAGGGTTCTTCTTTGATTACCCGGATCTATAGTGTATGCATCTCCTGCCTTCTCCGGATCCAAGATCTGGAATATACCTATTCATCACTTCGTTCACCCCCTCTTTTTCTTTCTACAGCCAACCAGTATCCCCAATCTCTGAGCTACTCTTCGACTACCTGGATCCGTAGTCTCATTCTCTTCTTTCTTTCGTAACCCTAAGACTAGAATCCGTAGTCTTAGGTGAGTGAGTTGTGGTCTTTTCTTCTTGTGGGTGAATGCCCGGCTTTAGGTGCCCTAATTATATCTCTTAAGGACTTTTAAATTAAATGCACTTTGATCAACTATTATCGTCAATAATAGAATCTATTTCTTGTAGTGGTAATCAACAAGGTCCGAGATCGTGGAACCCTTTTTAAAGACAACCTTATTTATAGCAACTGATTCCGCGTTAAAAGTAAAAGGAAAGATATCCCGTTCGTTTAACCGCTTAGTAAAGGAGAGGTTCTGAAAGAATCAATCCCATGCTCAAAAGGAGAGGTTGAAGATCAACCAATTTCTGTAGAAGAGGTTGTAAATCATCATAATTCTGTGAACCAAAGCTAATAGATAAAGTAGCTAGGTAAAAGAAACCAAATTTCTCCTCAGGAGGATAGATGGGGCTCCTCTAGGAATGGAAGTAGGCCCAGCCCAAAAGGCCTCATCTCTAAAAGTCCGGCTCGCCTGGTCTTTCGTTCGTAGTGCGAATTCTAAAGTGAGAAAGCTCACCCCTGCCTTTAGACGAGAAGCTCTCTTTTACATCCTCTAGACCCGCTGAGGGAGGAGACCCCATATTATATCGGCATCTTTTTTGGTTTTTCGGTCATCCAGAGGTCTATATTCTCCATCTACCTGGATTCGATATCATAAGTCATATCGTTTCTACTTTTTCTGGAAAACCGGTCTTCGGGTATCTAGGCATGGTTTATGCCATGATCAGTATAGGTGCTCTTGGATTTCTTCCACTATAGAAAGAAAAAAAGGAAATAACTTCAGTTTCAGCACATTTTAAATTTAATTTAATTACTTACAAAATCTAAATAAGTAGTTATTTTATCTTTGATCTTCTATATTTTATATTTTGAGTTTGAAGTTTGAATAAAGTTATGCTTCTTTTGAAAAAAAAAAGCAGATTCAAAACAAAACTAGAGACTTGCTTTCTCTTTGTGGTATTCCGCCTCTTGCTTGTTTTTGGTCCAAAGATGAAATTCTTAATGATAGTTGGTTGTATTCGGCAAGGGATAAGTTGCTCGAGGAGGTTAAAATCTGGGATAACATAAACCTGAGCCTTCCCGAATAGCCCCCGTTTTTTATATGTCTCTTGGCTTTAAAAAGAGAAGGAAAGATTTAAACTTCAAGATCACTTAAGAACAAGAAAAACCATATAAAAAGTGAGCTTCCGAAGAAGACCTCTTTCATCATAGATTGGGAAGAAAACGAAGGAAAGTAACCCAACGAACGGTATAAGGGAACCAGAGGTGATATCATACGGATCCCTGGTACTACCATCTAGGATCTCTAAAGAGCTTCCACGAGGCATTTGTAATTTTAACTAGTTGTCTTCTCTCGGCTAGCTAGGATCAATCAAAAGTTGCTCTCCTTTCTTTTTGTTTGCTGAAGCCATCAAAGTCAAGCCCTTAGATTACCCTGTACACACCGCCCGTCACACCCTGGGAATAGGTTTCATAATTTTTGTCAATGTGGAATAAGTAATATATATATTAAGTAGTATACTATCTTTTTCTTTTAAAAATAACTATTTCTTGACTAGTACTAAATTATTATTATAATACTCCCTCCACATCTATTTTCACCCAATTTGCTTTATTGCGGTCTCCTAGACTACACTTTGATCGTAATTTTCGACGTCTATATGTTACTTTTTTTATTCTCGAATTTTTTTTCGTGAAAGATATCATGAAAATAAGTGTAAATATTTTTGTTTTATAATCTAATATTTTTTATTCTCCAACTTATTTACGACAACTTTGACCTCCCAAAAGCAAATGGGGTGAAAATATATGTGGTGGGAGTATTAGAATAATAAAAAATCATTTTAAAATAATTTTTTTTAATTTTCACATACTTATATTTTAGTCATACCATATTATCAACAATATAGTAGTAAAAAAATATAAAATTTATACTCCTATGAAAGCATTTCCTGTTACAAATCCAAATATGTAAGTTTCGAAATGCTTTGCATTATATTTTTTTTATATTGATGATCAAATAATTTTCTTTTTGTAAATAATAGTTGTGATATTAAAAATATTATATAAGATATTTTTCGTAATCTTGGAAGATTTTAAAATATACTTTCCAAAAACTGAAAAAGATGATGTTGACCAATAGAATTGCACGAAAAAAACTTCGTATATATATATATATATATAGAGGCAAGATCCGGTGAGTCCACTCATATATTTGAGTCCGTGAGTCCTAATAATATTCGTCTGATTTAAAATCAATGGAGCGCTGAGATTGAGCCACGTAGTTCTAATTAGCATAAACAAAACCCGTTGAAAACTCCCTCAATCCCAGACTTTATTTCTCTCTCTAAAAACCATACCAAACCCACTGTAAAAAAGTCCAAACCTAAATCTTACAAAATCTCTCTAAAAGCTTACCAAAATCGTAAAATTTCAACTCGGTTTCAGCTGCAACTCTTCTTTCTCCATTATTTCGCTCACTACATTGAATAGTTTCACTAGATGTGTCTCCAAAAATCGTACAGGTAAAATTGATTCTCATTTTCTTTCATTTATGCGATTTTATTTTAAGTTATGTAATATTAAATTGATTACACATGTTGATTTTATTCAAAATTAATGTATGTATGTTCAAATTACATGAATTTAATAGGATTAAAGAAAAAATATCAAACTAATTGTGGAGTGATTTGTGATACTTTAATGTTTTCTGCTTTAAATTTCTAAATATATCAATTATACATGATTTTAAATGCTTTGTGGTCATTATATCGACATATTGAACAATTAAGTATCATCAATTGTAGTTGTAGCTGTTTATTAGATTTTTCATTTCATTTAATCGCATAAATTAGGGTTTAAAATTGTTAATTGTGAAAATTAGGGTTTAATCATGTTTAATTATGAAAATTAGGCTTTCGTAATATAAAATTGAATTTGTTTGACAATAAGTTGAGAAATTAATTGTGAGCAGCGTTCAGTTAACGAGTAATGTCAATATACCTGGCGGCTATGTTAGTGGAAAAATCATGTGACATGTGCATTCCACACAATAGTTCTGATGAGATTGTTGGCACTAATGTTGGGAATGAAGAAGTACTTACACAAGTATTTAATGACTTTCCTAGATATCTAATTGGATTTAAGGGTACGTGTGTTGCCCTTCATATTTTATCTTTGTTTGTTGGCCGTCTTTTATTCATTACATAATAATCATACTTATTTGATCATCCATTTACAATGTGTTTTGTTCAACTATCAAGCCATACATTTACCGAGTTGTAATTTTTCCCGAGTTAGATTTGTAGATCTTGTGCTTATTTTATTTCATTTTAATTTTTTATCTTCATTCATTGTCTGCTTTTCGTATATGTGTGAATAATCAACAAAGCACCTTGAGTGAGCGTTTGTGGATATCATTCTTGTTTGTGTAGTATTCCCTAATATTTTGAATGACTTTGTTTTGTTTCGTATCTCTTCTTATACTCTTTTGGGATTAAGGGTAGTATCAGTGCTAGTGTTTGTTAGCTCTGTAATTCATGTATTTATCCTACTATAAAATCATCTAAGTTATGCTAATTGAGGTTTATTTGCGTTTATTTATAGAGGAGATGATTATGGACAAGATGATGATGATGATGATGATGATGATGATGGACAAGAGCTCAAGACATAAAAAGACGATGCAAAAGTAGTTGCAAGTGCTAGGGGTAGAGCTAGAGGTGGATAGAAATGAAGGAACTTAAATGAATACTAAGACTATATTGACATGAAACTTTAGTTGAAAATGCATTGGTGTTATGTTTGTAGGATAAGTATATTTATGTAGTTGGTATAAATTAGTAATGTTGCTGGTATTTTGTGATATTGTTTTAATACCAGTTCTGATATTGTGTCTTGTATGTAGTGATATTGTTTTTTAATATAACAAAAGCCAAGGGTAAAAATAATCTATATTACTGTGATATTGTTTTTGGTGAAGTGTGTATTATTTTTAGTGAAGTGTGATATTCTTTGTTAATGCTTCTAGTACATCACTATCAACAGATTGAAAAATTCAAACTAAAATAATGTGATATTGTTACTAGCAAATGGTGATATTATTAATGGAACTGTGTAATATTGTTAATGGCACAATATGATATTGTAAATCCAATTGTGTGATATTGTTAACCACATCAGGTAATATTGTTTGTTATAACACGTGATATTATTGTTTCCAATACCCTGTGATACTTATAAAGATATATATATTTATTTAAATTATAAAACATAATAATAAAAATGCCAAATCATGATACAACTATGGTATTATTATTGAGTTACTCTAATATTTTTTTCTAACAAACTCGATTACTTTATCAAAGTTATAAGAGTAACATAGTTCTAACCAAACTTATAAATACAAGTTTCATTGATAAAGTTGTGACTATTGATTTGCAAAGGAATCCTAGCAAATATAATAAAGTCTCATATGTTGGAGGAACATATGTCAATCAAAATTAAAAAAAGAATACATAAATCTAGCCACTTTAAACGATATCCAAGAATATGATTTGTCTTTATGTATAAGAGAAATGAGTAAAAAAATATGTGATTTTCTCATTTGATAGGGTACTATAGCCTTCTTCAGCATGCACAAAAGAAGTCTTAATCTACCTTGACTATTGAAGAAATCTGCGAAAAAACAAAACATCATTTAATTAGCATCTTTAATATAAAAAGAAAATACAAAAATATAAATATAAGAAACATAAATGAATATTGTAAAACCCTCGGCCATCGTCGACACAAACATTGTCCATCATCATCATAAAACACTTTGGAGTATGAACAAATGTAACAACAATAGTAAAGTGTTATCTACATAAGAGGTTGACCTAATAGGTTCTGGCATGAAAAAAGTAATGTATTACAGTATATTTTAGATTGTGATACTATTAAGAATAACGTGTGATACTATTAAGAATAATGTGTGATACTAATTTACATTTATTATTTAAACCATAAAGTAATATTACATCATATTTCAGACCGTAATACTATTAAGACTAACATATGATATTAAATTAATTAGTTAAACAACAACCTGTATTTTAAAAAGTAAAAACAAAAAAGAGAAATCATACACCAATTGTTGTATCATGGAAAATGTAATGTATTATAATGTAGTACAAACTGTGGTACTCTTAAGAAGAACATGTGATACTTTTAAGAATAACATGTGATACTAAATTACATAAATGATTTAAAACGATAACAGGTATATAAAAACTAAAAACAATATAAGCAGTGCACAATAATGCTTAAGAAAACAATGTGATATTAATTCCCATAAATTATAATATAGTTCAGATGGAATTGTGATATTTTTAAGAAGACCGTGTGATATTAATTGACATAAATTACAATATAGTTCCGATTGTGATATTCTTAAGAAGACCGTGCGATATTAATTCACAGAAATTATTCAAAACGATTGTGGCATGATATTCTTAAGAATACCGCGTGATATTAATTCACATAAATTATTTAAAACGATAACAAGTAAATAAAAAATAAAAAAAATATAAGGAGGGATGATTTAATGCTTAGGCGATGATACTTCAATGCAAAACTGATAAAGTTTTAAATTTCAACGAAAAATACTCAGAAATAATGAATTAAAAGAGAAAGAGGACAAATTAGGTTAATACATAAAAAGAACATCAATATACACATAAATAAAAAAGAACATAGAAATATTAATAACAAATGCAGAAAAAAAAAAAAAACGTAATAAGAGATTGAAAATTAAAATTACAGTCATGATTATAACATAAAAGTGACATAATTAAAATTAAAAGAAGAACAAAATTAAGATTTCTGACAAAAATAAGAGATTGAACTAGTACCTGACATGGAGATTCTAAGAATTGATGAATAAAATCAAATTGTGTAGGTCTGAGAAGAAAAAATTGATTCATAATTATAAGTTGGTTGAATAAAAAAGAGAGCGTCAGGAGAAAGAGAGAGAGAGAAAGTGAGGAGAGAGAAATTGAATGATAACTTATGAATGCTGATTGACGGTAAAGATATATATATCAAGATGTCAAATGACAAAAATACCCTTACTATATGCGCGCTATATCAACCCTTAGATCTTATTGATCTAATGGTTCATATTAGGACTCACGGACTCAAAAAGATAGGGTGGACTCACGTGATCCTAATTCTATATATATATATATATATATATATATATATATATTGATTTAAATGATAAATGTAGGTAGTCAGATGAAGCCTTTGAGATTATTTTGATCAAATCCAATATGGGGGCAGGGGCTCTAGTGCTCTACCTATCAAAGCATATAAAGTTATCAACTAGAAAGCCCTTAGCCAATATCCGATAAGAAGACCAACATATCAACTACAGTAATTAATGTTCTCAACTCAATCCAATACATACTTGAAAGTAGGCCCAAATATCTACAAGAGTGGGCTTCTTCATCACTTTAAGGTCCATATGCATTGGGCCCCACCTTGAGGTACCAATACAATCGTATTTTTAACGACCTCATTCAAGAACCCCATTTGTCTATCAAGCATTCAAGCTGAAGCACACTTGGAAGCAAACCGAGCTGCAAATTGGCTCGCCAATCGTGGAGTTAATTCGGATATAGAACCGATCTTACTGAGCTATCTTCCTATGGATCTACGTCCTATTTTTCGCGAAGATATTATTGGAAAGACTATTCCCTGTGTAGCGTACAAGGAGATGTTTTTATTTGCATTCAAGAGTTTTGGAAAGAGCTGCTAAATCAAGTTCTTTTTTAGGTGAAGGGAGTATGACCGCTTTACCAATAGTCGAAACCCAATCGGGAGATGTTTCGGCCTATATTCCTACGAATGTAATTTCCATTACAGATGGACAAATATTTTTATCTGCCGATCTATTCAATGCTGGAATCAGACCAGCCATTAATGTGGGTATTTCTGTTTCTAGAGTAGGGTCCGCGGCTCAAATTAAAGCCATGAAACAAGTAGCTAATTATTATTCTCTCGTCGTTGCCCCTCTTATGTACCAAAAAAAAGCTTCTATAACTGAGATGAGTTTCCACTTCCCAATTGTCCAATACAAAACCGAAGATATCGTAGCATACATGAAGAGCTATTTAAGGTGGAAGTACAGAGACATAGCGAGCACTCAAGTTCGAATCCTCCTTCCCCAAATATTGGAATATGTCAATATACCCTTGTCGCTCATTTAACATTTTTTTATAATTATTTTTTTATGTAAATATAGTCCACTACAAAAAAAATAAAAAAAAGTCAATGTATCTATTTTAGGCTAAATCAATATCAATATATATATATAAAAGAGGCTTTTTTCGAGTCACGTGAATGGTTCCCCCTTTATAGAAACTCTTAAAATAAAAAATAAATTCATACATATACTTTCCAAGTTATGGTTGAACTCTTAGATTTTTATTATATTTTTTAAATTAATTATTTTCCTAATAATATTATCAACTTTTTAACATTATATTCATACATATACTTTCCAAGTTATGGTTGAACTCTTAGATTTTGATTATATTTTTTAAATTAATTATTTTCCTAATAATATTATCAACTTTTCAACTTTTTAGAAACACTTTAAATAAAAATTTAATTCATAACTATTATTTGTCCCACATTGGAAAATAATGTAGATGTGCTAAAACTATTACATATAAATAGTAGAATTGTCCCATATTGGAAAAAATAATAAAGTGGGTAATCCTATGATTATAAATAGGAGTCTTCCTTAAACTTTATGTATCAACCCAAAATTATTGAATCTCTTAAATATTGTCTTACAGATCTCTTAAAAGTTTGTAGATGTGATGAATATTCTATGTATAAATAGTAAAATTGTCCCACATCATAAAATTAACATAAGATGGGTGATCCTATGATTAAATATATGAATCATTCTTGGACCTTATATTAAAATCTTTTAAGTCTCTTAAGTATTGTCTTAAATATCTCTTAAAAGTTTGTATATTATTATCTTCACAATTCTTAAATATACATCATTAAAAATTAATTTTAAAAGGTATTATTAAAAAAATTTAAGTATTGTAAAATAAAATTATGAAGATAATATAATTAGATTCGTGGTGAAAAAAACCTTGCAAAGTATAGAAACTCATATTATTTGGACATATTGGGTGTAAATTTAGTATATTATATGTCCTACATTGAAAAATAATGTAGATGTGGTGAATATATTACCTATAAATAGTAGAATTGTCTCACATCAGAAAATTATCGATCATAAGGTGGGTGATCTTATGATTACAAATAGTAATCATATTTGGAACTAAAGTTTCAACCTAAAATATTTTGAGCCTTTACATATTGTGTTACAAAACTCTAAAAATTTGTATTATAATTTCACTATAGTGAAATTTACATCATTAAAAATTAATTTAGAAAAATATCATAAATAATATTTTTGATGGTAAACTATTTAATGTGTTATTTGTTCCACATTGAAAAAAACAATGTAGGTATCGTGACTCGTGAATATATGAGTCATCCCTGAACTTAGGTATAAACCTACAATTATTTAAGTCTCTTAACCATTATTTTGGATAGCTCCAAATGGAATTATAATAGTCACAATAGTTAAATTTACATTATTAAAAATTAATTTAGAAAATTATCATAAATAATAATTTTGATGATAAACTACTTAATGTATTATTAGTCTCACATTGAAAAATAATGTATTTGTGGAAAATATATATACTAATAAGTATAATTATAAATAGGAGTCATTTAGTCTCTTAAGTATTGTTTAATGAACCTTTAAAATTTTGTATTATTAATTCCACAATAGTGAAATTTACATCATCAAACTTAATTTAGAAAATTTAGGAAAGTATCCTATATAAGTAATAATTTTTATGGTGTACTACTTAATAAGTTATTTGTCCCACATTGAAATATAATACAAGTGTGGTAAATATATTACGTATAAATAGTATATTGTCCCACATCATAAAATTATCATAAGCCAGGGTGATCTTATAATTATAAATAAGATTCATTCTTGGAACTTAGATATCAACCCATAATCTTTTGAGTCTCTTAAATACTATCTTAGAGAGCTCTTAAAAAATTTTATTCACATTAGTGAAACTTATATCATCAAAAATTAATTTAGGAAAATATCATTAAAAAATAAAGTGAAAATTATTTTATTTATCTCAATATACATTTCCTATATTATATTCAAGTGGTGTTTATAATTTGTATATAAAATTTTGTACATTCAATTCACAAAAAATATTCTGAAAATGAGTCATCTTTCAACTTAGATATTCACCCAAAATCTTTTGAATCTCTCAAGTATTATCTTTCATAGATCTTAAAAGTTTTTATTATTATTTCTACCTTAATGAAATTTACATCATCAAAATTAATTTCGAAAGTATCGTATACAATAATTTTAATGGTAACTACCAAATATGTTATTTGTCTCACATTAAAAAGTAATCAAATGTGGTGAATATACTATGTATAAATAGAAGAATTGTCCCACATCGGAGAAATATCATAAGCTGGGATGATCACGCGTTTATAAATAAGAGTCGTCCTTGAAACTTAGAGATGAACCCAAAGTCATTTAAGTCTCTCAAATACTCCCTTCGTCTCGGTCATTTGTTTGCCTTTTTTTAGGAGTATTTTAGTCAAAGGCAAACAAATGATTAAGACGAAGAGAGTATTGTTTTAGAGAGCTCTTAAAATTTTGTATTAATTATGAAAATAATATAATTAGATTCGTAGTAAAAAAAATGCTATCATTACAGTATAGAATATCATATTATTTGCATATACTTTGTGTAATTCTTAGTATGTTATATTTCTCACATTGAAAAATAATGTATGTGTGGTGAATATACTAATAACTATAAATAGTAGAATTGTCTTATATCGAACAATTAGCATGCATAAGGTGCGGTGATCAACCCAAAATCTTTTGAGTTTCTTAAACATTGTCTTAGAGAGCTTAATTCTTAGGTACTTTGAATCATTTTTCGAGTCATAATATAGATCAAATATAACTTGAGTCCCGACAAGGTTGGTAACATATGTTTAAAATAGAATAAGTTGAATCAATATATCAATATGATTTTTTAAAAAATTACGGAGTATATTTTATTATAGTCTTAAAATTTCAAAAATTTATTTTTATAAGTTAACTGTTATAGGAAAATTACGAAAATGACATTAACGTAAACCCATCGCACGGGCATGAAATCTAGTTAGATTTATCATTTAAACACTTACCAATAACTACTATATTATCATCTACATTCATGAATAGCAAGATGATTAAAGCAATGACGACTAGTTTATGAAAGCATGATGCATGAAAACATGGCACATCTAAATCAAATTAAACTAACAGCCTACTTATAACTACAACAATCTGTCAAATATATACAGCTTGTTTTCAAATTGTAGAAACAGTCTAAATTCATGAAGTTTATTAATTTAAATGAATTCCTCAATTTATAAGGAATATTCCTTTAATATATTACCATGTACGGTTTGAAAACTCCGTACATCTTGTCATCTTAAATGATGACTAATTAAGCTAAAGAATTCAATTATCTCGCTAATCTAATTGTTTAATGATATAAAACTTGGTAAAAGACAAAGAAAAAAGTCCATGATTACGATTGGTGAAAATAAGTAAACAAAAGAAGTTTGTGTTGATATTGTAATGGCCACATGAACAAGTTAATTAATTAGCTAGTTTAATCTCGCACGAATTTCTTGTAATTTTATTGGTGGAGATAAAGCTAAAGTGAAACAAGATTTTCACACTACTTTAATTTAAGATTAGGGTTTGCTATGAAATTTACAAATAATTTATACACTTTTCGTCCCAATTAATTGTTACCCTTACAGAGATTATAAAAGACGAACATATGAATGACATGCGGGAGAGAGTAATAATCTATTACAAATGATTTGAGCGTTCAATTTCATCGTAAACCCAAGTTAAGTTCTGTGACGATACCCTAAAGTCGAGAGTTGATTCTCTATTCCATTTTTGTATCGCATCTTATGAGATTTACGTAAAAAGTTGATGATCAATATGTATATATATATGTATAAAATGAAAAGACAATGAGATACAAGATAAGAAACATGACTTAGATAAGAAAACTTAAATTCTTGAAGTCATGGACTAGTTAAGGAACGAAATAACATAATAATATATCAGTTTTTCGATCACTTAATTTCAGGGCAAAGCAGTCTCTTAATCTGCTAAAATCAAATCGTTTCAGAATTTAAAATTTGACCTTAATATCATTTACGGAGTATAAGATAATTACGTGTTGAGCATAGGGTCTATGACTACAATAGATCAAGTATAAATGTATAATATAACATAACTTGAGAGAAATAAGTCAACTAATTTCTCATGGTTAGCAATAATATTTGAAATTCCATATGCCTCTTCAACTTATGCATGATCTCGTTTTGAAGAGTCTAAAAGACATTATGAAATTGGACAGGCCGGAATATACTAATAAGCAACCTCACTATATGTACGGTGTGAAGACTCCACACCGTACGTCTTCAAAATGTTCTTAAAATGTGGCTTGTACAACTCAAGAATCACTCAACCTTATATAAATATATTAAAGGAAACTTCGTTGAAATGAAGATTAATCTTACAATATTACAATTAGATGTTTTATTTATACACTTGTAATTCTTTGGTGTACGGCTAGGAATAAGTACACAAACCTAAACAATGAATTTTATTGGGGGAGTAATTTTGTCAATACTATAATGAGACGTGTCTCAAACCATATAGGGAGGTGTTTATTATTTAAATTTGCTTTGAAACAAAACCTAAGATATTTAATCAAGTCTCACTTGCGATCCGTCACAAGTTTAATACGGGTCAAATCCCCCTTACAAAGAGTAAGTGGGTCGGGAGGCATGTGGGTAAATCCTTCCCCCCCCCCCCACTTGCTTTTTGTGAGAAGGGTTTGACCCGTTTTAAGCTTGCGACGGATCACTCCGTCACAGATGAGAAGTTGTGAAGATATTTTAGGTTATATACTCCATCCGTTCCGGTCAACTGTTATCCTATTCCTTTTAAGGCTGTCTCAGTCAATTGTTGTCTTATCTATATTTGAATGTTTTGTATGAGTAATTATTTGAGCACAAGTGAGAATATTGTACATTTGTCATCCAGTGGATTGAAACCACAAATAGTCCTCCATTATTTTCTTGATTTTTGTGCCAAAATGAAAGGATAACAATTGACAGGACGAAGGAAATAGTTAAGATGGATAATGTACTGTAGACAATTGTCCTAGTATAATGTCTCATTTAAAGCAAAAAAAATTACACATAATACGTATATGTGCTGAGTTTTCAGCCTATGAGTTGTGAGATATTGGAGGCTGTCAGGGTTTAAACTCGTGATCTTTGGTCACAAAGACTCTAATATTATAATAGATGAATCATTTTAACCAAACTTAAGATGATGGCTGATGTACATATATTGTATTTATAATTAACTCATTATCATCGGGTAATTTCCTACTCCATTCATCCTGGTCAATTGATTTTCTATTCCATTTTAGAATGTCTCAGTTAATTGTTGTCCTTTCTATATTATGAATGGTTTTTATGAGTAATTTGATCAACAAATGAGACTATTTTCCATTTATTATCACTAAGTGAAATCACAAATGCTCTTCCACTTTTTCCTTGATCTTTGTGACAAATTGAAAGGACAACAATTTACCGGGACAGAGAAAGTTTAAGATAAATACAAAGATTAAAATGTAGTCAATGCTTATTAACATATACAAGTAAGATCTACAAGAAATTAGCAAACACGGAATATACACGAAACATCATTTTCTAGCCAACCGTGACAAATTTCTATAAGTGTATAATGTTGACTTATAATATCAAAGAAGATGTACCTTGACTTGGCATTTTCCCACTTCTCTAATTCCACTGATTTTTTCATTGTTTCAAACGTCTACCACTTTTCTTCTTCGGTCTTCCAAAATGCTATGGACATATCACATTAAATTAAATTAATTCTTGAAATAGACAAAATATCCACATCGAGTAATGTCTTTCCTACTTCGTAGACGAAGTGATAGCATTACATTATATATCTTGACTTTAGAGATATACGTAGTTTTTACGAAAGTAACCTTCTTCATCTCGAGTATTGTAAGTCAACAAGAATGAAAATGAATAGTCTTGCCCATGTACCCTATACGGTTATTGTATGGTACGACCACATAAAAAGTGGCGGCTTTACATTAAGAAGTGACTACCTTTTTTTATTTAAAATAGTTACTTTTTGTCCGTTGCACCATACAATAATCACATACAATAGCTTATTGAGTCCTGTGATATTCACATTCTAGGAGATTGTATAGCGAAAATAATTCCAATGATATTCAATTTCAGGTATACATCATATATTATACGGAGTATAATATACTCGATAAAATGACAACACCGTACATAAAAATTCTTATGAATTCTCATACCTAAGAGGCTAAGATGGATTTTACGTCGATGAGTCTATCGATATTGTTGGGAAATTGAGGCCATTTGGAAATTTGGTGTTTTTTTTTAATTATTGATCTTTCTACCATAATTGACTTATCAATAGACTTACTCTGTTCCAATTAATTGTTTACGTTTAGGCTTTAATTAAAGTACTTTTAGAATAGAGAATGCAACTTTTATTATTTGTAAATGGTACATATGATCAAATTGCGCGCATATTTTGCTTTATGAATTTCATTGTTTTTCGATTATTCATGTCCAAAAAAGCTTAATAAAATTGCTCACAATCTAGCAAAATACTGCTAATTGTTTGCAATCTATCGCTCTGTCCAAAAAAAAATTAAAATAAATGGCGCGCATATTTAGCGATTTTGGGCTTGGAGTATGTCATTATTTATTTTCATCCCTTGATCATATTACAAATAGTTGATTCCATAAAATTAAATTGGCATACGAAGTAAGTCTTGTAAAGGACAATATCATATTTAGTTAATTATGAGTAGATTTGACGGGACAATCGGCTCGGTTTGGATCGGGTACGGTTAAATTTGTTTGATTTAAATTGCTTTGACCTTAGTTTTGGTTTTAGCTCGATTTCGAGTTCAATTCAGTTAGCCACATTAATAGATTTATGCTACAACAAGTCGGGTGCCGTTCTGGACGGGTCGGGTCCATATCAATTCAGTTGAGTTTTGGGTCATGATATTTTTTGAGTTAAAGGTAAAAAAAAATTCAAAATTTGTCATGTTTAATACCAAAGGTTCAAACTTTAGTGCTTTTATGTGTTTAATAACCATGATCAGTGAGTAATCTCTTCATTAAGACTCAATTAATCACCGTCATATATCATTTACTTGATTAAATCCCAGTTAGATTAATTGTTGGGGAGCTGGTTAAGGTAAGTTATAGGATTTGACTGGTTTTAATTTTCTAGTATTGTTGTTGACTCTTGACCCTTGACCATCAATAGGAATTGATTAGGTTGGGAGCCAACCATCAATAGGAATTGATTAGGTTGGGAGCCAACTCACCTATTATAGGCTAGTTGTCGACTTAGGTTAGTTGAACACGGGAGGGAGAACCTAGGGAGGGTGCCTTTAATTTTAGGTTTGAACTCTACCTTTAATTAGGAAAAGAAATTGAGATGCCCGGGAAGAAAACATGTCTTGTTGACCTTAACCTATGCCGGAGTACATGGGAATGGGCTTGTTTGAGTGCGTAGACTTTGGCATAGGATAAGGGATTCCGACTCACGGACCCATGAGGGAGGTGATCAGGGCAACTATCGTCCTAACGCGAACCTGGGAGGGGAGTGTTAGGCGGCATAAAGGCGTTTTTCCCTTTAAAAAGCACCTTAATGACTAATCGACATGAATTACAGTGGTAGATACGGGCATGTCGGGGGAGAGATCGAGCCCTAGGCCTTTTAATATTTGAATTAAGCGTCGTCATTTAGCTTGTCTTTATTCTTTAGTATTTGTATTATTTGAAATTGAAGTTAATTGTCATTTATCCTAGATAGTTGAATAGATCATCTTTCTTTGTTAGACTTAGCTAATTTAAGCACCAACGTGAATGAAAATGATTGGTAATCAACTTGGTCCTTATGGTTCGACCATCAACTACTGCAACGATTCTCGTTCACTTGTGAGGTAAATTTAAAACCCCATCAAACGTACTCGTCGCATTATTAGTCCTCAAAATCGGATCTTAGACAACAACTACCTCCATGAGCATCACTGCATATTGTCCTAGTGCAGCTCACTTGGAGCTCTTGTGAGCATTATCTCTTTTTTTCTAGAGTTATTTTTAGTATATTTGATTTTAAATTCATGTAATGCTAACAAATATAATTTCTTATTTTAATAGGCCGGTGATCGATCATTCTTATATCAACTATTTTTGTTTTCTTGTCGCCTTCCCCTTCCCCCCTGAGCGATTTTAGCTCAAGTCGTTGTCCCGTTTAACGACTTGAGTTAAAGTAGCGTAGCTGAGGTTTGCCCTTCGATTCAGGGTGTCCCTGTATATGGTCGCTTAGGAGGCGACTTGATTTCAAGCCTAGTTTAGGTGATTACGTTGTAAATACTTCAAAAAAAAAGGACCCAATTCGTTAAATTATTGTTTGATTTTCCGCACCATTTTGGAAAAAGTTCTAATATAAGGAGTATATGCCTAGTAAAACGGAATGAAGAAAGAACAAATAGTTCCGTGTATAATCATAAATTCATAAAAACTGAAATAATTTACATCCAACAATAATATATCTATGGAAATCTGATCAAATTATTCCAAAACAAAACAATAACATGATCAAAGAATGAAGTTGTTTTCTGTGAGTCTACTTATAAATCGACCCATAAACGAATAAAAAGATTAAAAAAAAAACGAGATCAGGTATGAACATATACGTTATACGTACGTGCATTTATGTATGTATTTCACTCTTATAATCTTACCCTTCTCCTAAACCTAATGTTTCTCTTCTGACCCAAACTCAATGCAACAAAAATAAGACAACAAGAACTTTGTCTATTTTGTTGTATTTCTATTGTTGTTGCATGCTACTACTAGACGTGACATTTTTAGCATTATTATTATTGTTGCCACTAGTAGTTGCTCCTCCACTAGGGTTTACACCATTATTGTTTTCGGCAGCTCGGGTGGCCCCACCGATAATCGATGAGATAGCGGCTGCTAGAGCCGCTGTGAAGTTAGGGTCGGAGGTGATGGCGGCTGTGGCAGCACTTAAAGTGTCGGCAAATGCCGGGTTTTGAGGCATTGAGGTATGTAGGCCGGAAAATTTAGATTGGTTATTATTGTTGTTGTTAACAAAGGTTTGGCCATATAGTTGAGGCATTGAGGCCAAAAAATTAGGGGCAAGTTGACCATTTGATGATTGAAATGGAATTTGAGGAATAATTGATGGCCTTTGGATTTGAAGAGGGTTTGGTGAATGTGTCAAGTCTAGTGTGACTGTTGGAAAAGGGGCTGAGGCTGAAATTGTAGCCATGCTTGTTGAACAAGGTAGTATAGTTCTTGCTAGAAAATTTGGGTTCATTAGCCCGTCGCCACTTGGCATTGAGCCTGAAAGTAGCATACTTGCTGCCGCGGATGTTGTTGAGGCCATTGCCATGGCCGCGGGTGGCAGTGGATGGTTGTGATTTCCTTCGTAGGTTGTAATTAGGATTGACCTGTCCTCTGCGCATCTTTGTACCTAAAGTAAATTAAGGTAATATAATTAGACGTACGTCCATGTGATTTTAGTCGATAAATTGAAGAAAATTTAAATTAAGTTTAATTGACAATAATATATTTCAATTGAAGCAAGACACATACTTGTTTGCGAACGGGACAACCAACGGCCATCGTGCACCGGTAGTAAGCTCGAGGACAAGGGTTTCCCTTGGCCATCTTTTGGCCATATTTTCTCCATTGACATCCATCACTTATCTACATTCAATCAAACTAGTAAATTAATAAAAATAAAAATTGAAAATTTAGTGTAAAAACCGTTTTATAAAAGCTTTTATTACGTCATTGAGCTAATCATAAGTTCATATATAATAACTATATATGTCAAATAAGAAAAAAAGAAAGCCATAAACTCGAAACTAATTAACTAACCATAGGTGCTTCGGAACGAGCTCGAACCGAGACACGAGCCTTCCTCATGGTAGCTTCGGCCGCAGTTTGTTCCACGGGACTATTAACCCTAGGAACATTATCCAATCTCGGAACTTTGTTAGGCACCCAACCTTGATTATTACCCGAGTCTTCGAGACCGTCTTCCCTACTTATTCCTTTGCCATGATCATACGACAATGCAACTTCTCGATTATTACTTGTATTCCTTGATGCCACTTCCATGGTATTTTGTGGTGACCCAGTTGATCGATCGAGCGTTTGATTGTCGTCCGACAATGTTTGCGACGTTAGCTCATCCGTCTCATTATTACTACTAGGTCCCAAGTTAAAGAATTGGTGTGGGACGATCTCTTTCTTTTCTTCTACCTTCGCTTGCATAATTGCCTATATTATCAAATATATGTCATATTAATTAGATTATAAATTTCTAAAAGGATATAATATAATAGTTGAGTCTTAACTATCACCTTAAGGTTTTGGTTGAAATGTTTCATTATCATGGTATCAGAGCAATTGGTTGGTCACGGGTTCAACTAGTATAATGTCATAGCAACCCCAACAAAAAACTAATTATCTTTGATTGTATTTGTATGTCAAAAAATCAATAGTAATTGTCGAGCTGTTTTACATGAGACTTACGGAATATTTCAGAATATTTCACAAAAACTTAGAAACTACAAGGAAAATTATTGTTTAGTGGAATTATTAAGACATTTTAAAATATGAAATTAACTAATTACCTCATGTGGTTGAATGTTTTCACCCTTTTGATTTTGTTGTTGATGTTGCAATAGAGAAACGAGGTGCATTTGGAGGGCATTGTAATTTTGGCCTACTTGAGTTAGCATGCTCTTCAACTTCTGATTTTCAGTGTTCATACGTTGTAATTCTACGTGAAGTGCTGCTAACTGGAAATACATGCATACAGTATAATTAAACGACGTTTATAATCAAATACGGATTTTTATAATAAAAACATACGGAGTACAAGATAATAATGCACAAAATAATTGAATTTTGCTCAATTAAATTTATATTACCTCATTTTTTGCTCTTTTTTCTTCGGCATCCGAAGTTGCACCATCGTCGAGAGTTGATTGTTCACTTCCTGTATTAGTTGTGAGGAGATGTAGACCAGTCTGCATATTTAAAACGAAATAATATAATCCGGATTAGTTAATAAAAAATGTTTCTTTTGATAAACATTTTTATTTTTGGAAGAAAAAATATAAGTTCATTAATTAATAACATATTTATTGAGACGAATCCGAAAATTAAATGAAATTAATTCATCAATTAAATGAAATTAAATTAATTATATCTACAACATTAAATGCCAAAACTGAGCTTAACTACTTGTCTTACATCATCTATGTTACTATGTATTGCACAAAATAACATGTAATGGTAATACTAGCATTTTTTATTTAGAATAAAATAATAGTAGCATCCTTAAATATTAAATCAAATGTTATTTAAAAAAATCTTAAATTAAGTACTTTGTTCAATGAAGCAATAATTGTCTTGATTGTTGTTTATCTAATGCAATTAATGATGCAAAAATTTCATAAATACATTAGAAGTCACCCTTTTTAACACGTAGAAAAAGTCGTATGATGGTTATGTACGAAACATTTGAAACAATTTCGTAAACTAAAACTAAGTACGAACAATTAATTTAATTAAATTGGTCTATCATTTGTAGGGCTTTTAAGTATGAATGATTAAATTTGTAAACAAAAAAAGTTGTTGTATAAGATCGTCTTACAGAAATTAATTAAATGATTTCATAATAACATTAAGATGAGATTAACCAACGGATTACATAACATCCTAATTATTACTCCCTAGTTATATTTTCAAACTAGAATAAAATTTCAAAATATTTACTACAAATAAATATTTCTTGAAAAAATAAAATAATTGCTAAGATAGAAAAAAAACAAGAAAAAACTCACATTAACATCAAGGTGAGGCCTAGGATCAAGTGTAGAACAACTTTGATTAAGATCACGTGAACAATTATTCTCTTCTTTCACATGATGATTATGATGATAATTACTATGATTATGAAATGACTCATTTACCCTTTTATTATCATTATTAGTATTATTATGACTATTAGAGAAGAAATCAACTTCACCAACCACCTTCTTATCATTATTCATCATCATACCCTTTTGATCATCATCATGATTCCCATGCACATGATCATCTCCACTTCTTCCCATAATCAAATTACTTTTATTTTCCTTGGTATTATTATTATTATTTTTACTAGTAAAAACACTAGATATTAAAGTTGGACCAATAATATTAAGCTTATTATAATTATAATTATTATTACTATTAGTATTATTATTAGTATTAGTATTATTAGTATTGTTTTTATAATTTGAGGAGCAAAAGAAAGTATTAAGACTTGAAGAAGTAGGGAGTTTTCCTGAGGATTCAAGGGCAAGTCCCCATTGGTCCATCAAAAAAGTGATTACTAATTAAGTAATTAGAATAATTAGTTAATATATATAAATATACCCTTTAATTTTCTTGATTTTAATGTTAATGATGAGAAATAAATGGAGTTTTGTTTGGTGAGAAATATAGAGAGAGAAAGAGGAGAAGAAAATGGTATTAACAAAGTTTGAAGTCTTTTAACAGAAACAAAGAGGACGCCTATAAAAAGGGTTTAGAAATTTGGAACGTAGACTAATCTTAATTTCTTCTTTTTTGAATTTTTTCTTAGTCTTTCTTTTTTATTTTAATATATATTTCTCCTTTTTCTTTGTCTATAAATTTTGTTAATTGGATGAGTAGACACATTACCAATCAATTTATGTACTACGTGTCTATACGTATGTTGTTTTGAAAGGGTACTTGTACTTGATAATATGTTCGTACACTCATAATTAATTAATCATATGTGATCTATTTATAAGAAATTAATTTAATTTTGGTTAATAAACCGAAATCATAAAAGAAGCTATGATAGTATTAGCTAAAAATGTTTTTGAAATATATACTTAAATTATAGATCGTCGAAGTTAAACCATAGTGTTGTGTGGAAGCGTCAAAGTTCTTCACGATCAATTTGTTTTGTTGAAGCTAACTTGATTATTCGTTATCAAACATGAACTAATTATATTGCTTTCACATAATTTTTGAATTTTTTTATAAAGAATTATGATATATAGATATAGTCATAACTTGTTCATTAAAAAGCGTAACCCGAAAATTATATTTATTTACTGTGAATGTTAAAAATCTCAGCAGATATATATAGTTTTTCATAAGGAATGAGACATTTGGATATTTATTTGTGTTAATTTCGCATAGGTTGTCCGTCAAACAGCTCCCATATAAAATATTATGCTCCGTATATATTTAGTTTCCCGAATAATTTTCTAGTTAATCTTTTATTTTATGTAATAAATCAATCAATCCTGCTAACAAACGTTACTATGCGTGGAAATCATACATGTTCCAGTTAGTTAACTATCGTTTTCATTTTGTAATATTAATTTTTAAGCTAGATAATTATTAACTAGTTCCAATTCTCATTTCAGATGAGTGGTATTCATCTGAAATTAAAATAGGTAGAATGTGATTAATTTATAATAAAAATTACATTATTTTTGAGGAATTAAAATTACATTTGTTTTTATAAGTTTTGTCAGGACATCAACTTATATTATTATGAAGTGACAACTTTAGTTATAACTTTTTATCATCAAATAATCAAATTTTTTTATTATAAAATGTTATTTTTCTCATTTTAAATAAAGACCGTCTTTACGAAGACTAGCCAAACCACTACAAAGAATAGATTGTACTGGATTTGATGGAGTACAAGAAATAAACATATATAGAGATTAATAAGATTAACTTATGTCATAAGGGTGGAAAAATTTGAAATAAAAATAATAAACGTCATTTGATGCGTAAGAGGGAGAAAAAAATTAAAAATTAAAAATTAATTAAAAAATAATGAGAAATAGAAAGGTAAGTTTCGTCTACAATTCGTCAAACAAGGGGTTGACTAGTTCTTTCTTCAAAGAAATCCCGTACCTTGCGGGCGGCTGCCACGTGATAAAAGTATTCCTCCCTATTCGTCATGTGAAATCAAGTAAAAAAATTAGGCTTATCTTTGTAAAATTAGGGTTGGTGATGTAGTGACGTCAAATAATTTAGTCGGTAAAATAATGAGAGGTTGTGTTTATGTCATGGGTTTAAAATAAGTATATATTAAAATTGCTCATTTTAACTTATTTTATCTTGATTTTTTTTTTTGCAAAATTAGGGTTGGTGTTGAATAGAATTTAAATTGGGTGAATATTATATCATAACTACGGAGTATCATTTTTATTACATTAACTCAAATTAATTGACTAATATTAAAAAAAAATGTTCTTTTTTCCACAAAAAATAAATACGAAATTTGAAAATTTATGGTATTTTACTAGCATTTTATAAAGTTCTTTATTTTACATACTAGCATTTTATAAAGTAGTTCTTTATCTTTGTAAAATGTTTTTTTTACTAAGCTAATTTATTTTTTTTACTAGCATTTTAGTGCTCGAACACTAGACCTGTTGGTAAGTTATAACAACTATTTATCAGTTGATTCACGCGCTGCACTCATGGGTTTTATCTGCTAAGCTAAGCTAGTTTAAAAAATAGTTATATTCGTGAATTACTCCGTATATAGTTAAAGTTAATACTCACAAGTATTTCTAGTTATAAACGAGTCGCAAATTTCTCAAAAAACACCTTGTATATTAGAAAAAGTCACGATATAGATGAATACATGATGTATGATACGAGTACAGTCACCTCCACCCTACTCCAATGACATCTACACTATTCATTTGTAGTCACATAAACACGTTATCGGACTTATCGTAAATTCACCATCCACACTAATCTCAGATTATCGCAACTTAATTAGCTATCCATTGCTTGATTAATTTATTGTGATGAACCTCTACAATCCAATCTCCATCACCGTGATGGAGTAAACGCTACTGAAGTGAGACACGTAT
Organism: Heliosperma pusillum; assembly: GCA_022085475.1. NCBI lineage: Eukaryota > Viridiplantae > Streptophyta > Magnoliopsida > Caryophyllales > Caryophyllaceae > Heliosperma > Heliosperma pusillum. The sequence goes on from JAIUZE010066432.1 coordinate 32,311, forward strand.
AATAAGTAGCAATCACACATTACAGATTTCTGATTAGCCTTTGACTCCTTGAGAGAGATCTTCAATACACGTATAATAGTAAAAAATACTCGTATAAGATTAAGAGTGTTTAAAACAGCCGACAACCGATTATTTGACCTATTGTAAAATCGGTTTTTTCTGATGTGTGTCATAAAGGCACACGTTAATAAACTTATTACGGAAACATTTATAAGATATTTTTATTAATTATGATAAGAATAAGTTCAATTAGTGCTTGTTTCTATACAATAAAACCCTCTCACACCTATTCCATTATCTATTTGTGTTTTATAGTCCTTGTGATGGCCTGGTATTTAATCAAAGAAAATAACTGATTGGGACGGAGGGAGTAAGACCTAACCTAAATTGAATGTATACAATTTTGACTTAAACTAAATTAAATTTTAATAGATACGGAAGATAACTGAGGTGAACTTATATGAAAGATCTCAATTAAAGAAAAGAAGCGGGATAGAACGAAATTATACAAATTGAAACGTATTGTGATACTGAAATAAACTAAACTAGAGTAAAATGAAGAGGACTGAAATTAACTAAATCCTAAGAACTTGTTTACTATTCCTTTTAATAGTGTGAAATGTTTGGGATCACTGAGGAACTATTTTTTTTAATTTAAATTTATTAAACTCAATTAAATTAAACTAAAATTAAAAAAGAATTTAGTGTCCGCTTAACGACCTTAAACATTGGGGTCATCTACGAGAAGTAATTTGTACTTTTATGAACATTTGATATTATAAGTGGCTAAATAAACTATAACATTATACAATACAAAATAACATCGTTTAATATCTTCATCGGCCTTTAATAACAATAATAATATTGTTTGTAGAACGTGTGCCTTGACATACATCAATAACTTAAATAGGACATAATTTCTTTTCATGAAAAATTCATAGTAATAGAGTATAAACTCCTTTTACCATGAATAATTAACAAAATCCTATAAATCTAGTATTAATGTATGTCGGACTTACATCAAAAATATCAAATACACAAATTCTTTTTTGTGGCGAGTGAAATATTACCCAGATGGATTGATAAAAGACAAACTATTTGTAATTATATAAGCTTGAATTATTTACGCATGTGAAAGATATTTGATCCGTTATAGATTTGTGACAGATATACCCGTCACAAGGAAGACTTGCGTTATCAGAACGTGTGGAAGGGTGGGGAAGAAAAGAAGATATGGAGAGTTGACTGGGCCCACAAAGTAGGAGATGAAGTGCAGGCAAGGGCGTTGAAATTGATGGAAAGAGAAAATGAGGGACCCACGTTCTTGGATCTTGAACTTAAACTTGAGTCGGAAATCAGTAGCAAGCTGATAGCCATTACGTTGACTCTTTAATTCTTGTTTCTAGCCTATGAGTGATATTTCTTCCGGGTGTGGGCCCAAGTCATATGTTTGACTTTTGTGTACTCTATGTGTCTTGTCTTATTAGAGATCCACCTTTAACTATTCGGTGGACTGGTCATGAATCGGGTTGGACTGGTTAGGATAGGGTTGAGTATTTGACCTGAACCGGCTTGAGAAAGGGTCGGTCAAGGTTAGTTCGATTTCGACACGCTTGATGGCGGCTTGGGTTGGGTGGGGGGTGTCAAATGGATCGATTGGCAGGTTGCTGAAAGGCATCCTTAAATTTGGCTAAGGTAGGGACGTGTTGTGTCAGACTAAGGTGGGTTAAATAAGTGGCGATGTGATGGGCCAGCCAACTTGAATACATTTGGGCATAACTGCATAAGAAGTAAGAAACTCAATCATATAAAGACAAATAACGGGAAGATATTAAAAAAAAAACGAATCGAGATTTATGTTGGTACCGTAAAGTTAAATTAATAAACTAAATTAATCATATAAAACATATGAGCGTTTATTATATTTGATCTGATCGCAAATATAATAACAATATTATTATATTTTTTTAGATATTCAAATTTGAGAGGTTAATAGTGGACAAACTTATCTTAATCTTGCTAATCAATGTCCACTTAGCTTGACTAAAGAATAGTTGAGACTTGTCATTTTTTAATATGGTGCCTTTGTTTGAGAATTGGTTGTCTACATATGTGGGTTAGTATTTTCGTCATATTGTAGCAAGTTTTATCGTAGTATAACTAGATTTATAACCCGTGTTGCGTGTGTAACACTCAAAATTATCCAGAAGCCTTTAATAAGACATTCTCAAGTAAATAGGATGTCAGGGTTACCACTTAGCATCTTGGTTGTCTGAGGTCGTACATATCAAATCAACTATAAAGACAATTTAAATAACTTTATTAAACTTTAAATTAAAGGACAATTACTGTAACACCCTCATTTAAGTAGGAGTCTTATCAAGACCTTCCCAGTTAAGTGATATTGTTACCATCTCGATAACCCGATGTAATACATATCACAATATAACAATAAGAGTACTTTAAATTTAAATAGCTTAATCAAATTACATAATCAAAGACTTTCTTACGATTCAACTATCAACATATAACTAAGTGGTTACATAAGCGGAAGACTTTATTTGAATAACTGTAAGGGAGTGTTTGGTAACGCGGAATTGCTTTCATTTTCATGACTTCATTGTAGAAATCAAATTGTCTAAATTCGATTTCAATTTCAATTCCAAAAATTCGTTTGAAGATCACTTGGAATTCAATTTCTCAATCATGTTTGGAAAAGTCATGGAATTGGAATTGGAATTGAGTCGGTCGGGTATGGGTCAAAATCACCAAAATAAATAAATATTGTGACAGAAATTAATTGCAATTTGGAAAAAAAATGCTTTCAAAAAATATTGCGATAAAATTTACATTACAAAAAGCGTAATCAAATAGTGAATGGAATTGAAATGATTACTATATGGTGAGAATTTGAGAGTCCCAAACTTAAGTAGGTTGGACTTGATATGGAATTAAGTTCAATTTCAATTCCAAATTCTACGAGTTCCCAAACGCTTGAAATGTCTCAATTCCGGAATCCAATTCCAATTCAAGATTCCAAAACATATTACAATAGTAAATTTAATTGTGATGACTCCTCTATTGTCTCGTCTGACTCGTCCAACTCGCTCATCCACATCAGAGATTCAGAGGTACGTCGTGCTTATTGCACACCTGTACTAGTCACTGCTCACCAAATGGTCGAAAATTACTAAGAGGATCACCTCAGAAGTTAAAAAATATGAATAATAAAGCACATACGGTTGAGTAGGGTAATATATACTATACACAATAAATATAAGAATAAACAGACAATGAATAACAATACTCGGAACGTTTAACGACCTACTCGGTCCACATATATATCGGCATCTAAATATACTTCATACGCCTGACGACCTCCTTGCGCCGATCGGCATCTCATATCAATCGTCACATTATGATAACCTTGTCACACACAATCAAGACAAATCTCATTTCGTTCACAACCATCTTTATAATCACCAACATGATTCCAATCACACAAATCATCATTACTATATAGTATTACATAAATCGAGTAAGATAGAACTCCACCTTTTCACAAATTAAATTCTATGATTCACACGCCTAGCACAAGAAAATTGAAAATTATTCCTCTACAAAATCGTAGCCTACAAACACGATACTTATAACTATATTCTATTGATTTACTGTTATCTTTCCCAATTCAAAAAGATTCATTTGTTTAACCACAATATAAGATGATAGATTACTTATATCGCAGATTAATGAATTATAATGCATAATTAATACGGCTTACCACAAATTAAAGTTAGTTGAATGATTGATGAACAATTCCTCTAGATCCCCAATTCAATTGTTGTTCTTCTTCTCAATTAGGGTTTTGATGTTATTAGTAGTTCGTGGGATAATATAAGCTAAAATGTTTATTAAGGTCTGATAATGGATTGGTATATATATAGTATTGGGTGTATAATTAGACGGGTTTAGAAATGTTAAAATAAGATTATAAGTAGATGCGGAAATAAACCAGTAGCGTACTAAACAAACACAGTAGCTCGTCTCGCCCGAGACATGCACATCTTAACTGAGATGGATCGACATAAGGGGTTTCGGCAGAAGGCATGCAGTTTGACCGATAGAGACTCATCGACACATGAACTTCACACACTAACATACACTTGGTTGTTTCGACCGAGACGACCCCAGTCTGTATGTACAAATAATTGTGCTCATAGTGTAATACAACACCAATCACAATCCAATATCGACACAAGCCAAATATCAAACTGAAGCCCTCTGCTGACACGATGAACATCCTTAATTGGCCTCGTCATAATACTCCCTTCTTTCTATCATTTGTTTACTAATTTCTACTTTAGTGTGTCTTATTTATTTGTTTACCTTTATATATTAGGTTGGTTTCTATGAGTATTTTGATCTCTCATTGAGACTATTGTCTACTTATGATCCATTAAGTAGAAGTACAAATAGTCCCTTATTTTTTCCTTAATCTTTGTGTCAAAAGTAAAGGTTAACAAATGATCACGATGGTGAGAGTATGTTTTTTTTTTTACTTTCATAGTTTACAAGAAGTCTCCCTTAAGACATATTTTTTTCGTCTGAAATTAAGACAATAAAATGTAACCTATTTTTAAAATGAGACATGTCTTTTTGGCATCTTTTTTTTTTTTCATATTTTAAATCCCTAAAAATTGCGGTGTAATCCTAACTCACCATCTAGCCAATTCAATGCTTGTAATTTGAACTATTTATAAACAAATAATTTAACATTTGAAAATTTTATCAGACGTGGCCTTTATTCAACTCAAGGCTCGTAAGAATTGGAATTTTGCATTGAATTCGATTATAAAAAACAAAAAAGTGAGTAATCAGTTGTGAAACTAATATTACGCATGTAGCTTGCATCACGAACTATTGTATGTAATTTGATAGTATTATACTCCTTCCATTTCAATTTTGGTGTCCTAATTTGACTAAAAGTTACTCCGTATTGCAGTAATGACCAATAAACTATTAAACTTCAACTTAAATATGAGCAAAATGGAGTATATATAAGAAAAAATGGTAGAAAATTATATATGTATTGCAGTAATGATTAATAAACTGTTAAACTTAAATATGAGCAAAATGGAAAAGAAAAGTTACTCCGTATTTAACTAGCTAGGGTATAAAACTATAAATGCATAATGAGTAGTCCCTATTTTCATTTACTATTTTTAGAAAGATAATCATTAATTTAAAATACGAAAATCACAAAAAGAGAACAATAAATTGAAATGGAAGAATAATTAATAAAAAGTCATCCAATTCAAAACTTGAGGCAAAGGTCGAAAGACTAATACTCCATAAATAACTAGTCACATTTGCGTGCGAATTAGCTTTGAACAATTTCCTCATGTTGTCTTGACTTAAAGGTTGTGTTACGAGTAAATTCCATGAAATTGTTTTCGCCATTATCAACTTCCTCTTACTAGATATATTTTTAAGTTTGTTCAACATTTTCTCCGGTAGTAAAAACACGTAAACAATCGAATAAAGTACAATATATAAGATAATAAGAACAAGCTCGGGATGGCTCATGACGATAAGGCATGGTCATTACTCTCTTCATAGCTATGTGACCGGCTTCGCCTCCTTTTATCATTAAAAAAAGCTCATTTTATAATCCCATGTTAATAATATAATAAAAAAAAAAGTTAATTACTTTCAAAATTATGTCGATTAATCCAATTACTTTAATGATGTATGCAAAAAGTGTGTAAAATGAAACTTATACGTACTACTGGTTTTAAACCCGTGCATAATTTGCACAGTTTTGCTATTTAAACTATATTGTGTAATATTATTTTAAAAATAATAATTAAAGTCCTTGCAAACAAAGTATGAAATATAATAAAGTAACTAAAAAAAATTAAGCAACATCGTTACATGTATCATAAAAGGAAATGAAAATAACTCAATATTTCATTCGCCTTAACATACTTTTAAATTAACAAAATTTTATGAACATGATTTTCGTAAATACTTTATTTTTTTAAATAGGTAGATAATATATCTTTGTAAAGTTTTGCATTTTATATTGTATGTTATTTTAATATAAAAATATGGAAACATATTCAGTAATTTTTTATATAATTTTTTGTAAACTTTTTTAAGATTCTTTTTTTCTTACTCTGTATCAACTTTTAATTTTATACAGAAATTAAACTTATCGAATTATTAGTACACTTTGTAATTTATTTGATAGTAATTATGCACTTTATATAATTTTTGTGCTTTGGAAAATGAAATTTGCATAATTATGTAATGTGTAAATTTAATCTATTAATTAAATAAGAGTAATTAAACTGCACAAAAGAAAGTGGGTGTCTCCCTACACATAAAAAAGAAATTTCACTCCCTTAAAAGCAGGGACCAATGATAACACTCTAAATAATTGTACTTTTATATATAGTAGATCATTGGCAATACTAACTTTTTTTTTTACCATAATATCAGTTATTCAATTATTTTGACCATAGCCTTAATATTAGTCTAACTAACTTATTACGGAGTATTAACTAATGATCATTTTATGTCAAATGTATAATATGTCATTTAATTAATAGGTTACAAAACTTATTATAAATACCATGTATAGTATAAGAAGCATTTTATTACATACGTACGGAACACCTTTGACACATGTAAACTGGTTTACAAGTAGATCACTTTGAATTCAAAGATTATAACTTTATTATGAAAAGAGCCGTAAAGTTGAATTAAAATTGAAACCATGGTCGTGAATTTTATTAATTAGGTAGTTGGTCGTGCATTATGCATGTTCAGCTGTTTATTTATAATAAAGATAGTCAAAGACAGCAGCCATGCATGGAAAGGTAGTAGAATTCTCGAGGCAAAACCACGAATTATAAACGTTCTCGTGGGAAATACTAATTATGGGATTACCTCTTTTGCAAAACTTATAGATGCGTTTCACACCTTTCATCGCCAAACAATTTCTACTTATATTTATAATAAATAATACTAATAGTGTTGAATATATACTGTATAAAATATACGGGTAGTTCGTTAAACCATTATTAAATGAGATTGTTTTATACATGTAATATTAAGTCTTAGACTGTGTTTGATAAAACTAGCTGAAAAGTTAATTGAAACATGATAAAATAGTAGAAAACTGAAAAGCATCCTGAAACTTTAAAAGGTAGCTAATAACATTAAGTACTGATAAGGTAACTGATTTTATAAACAATGTTTGATAAATTAGCTGAAAAGATATCTGATTTTTCTGTGAAATTACATAAAAGTGTATGATAATTATTTAGTATTATAGATTGAAGAGGTAAAAAAGTAATATGATACAAGATTAGGTACCTGAAATATCAAATGATACCATATGTAGCATTTTATTTCAGATAGCTTATTGTAGCATTTGTCAAACACTTGTTAATATATATATTTGCTCCTGAAATTTTTATCTAAAAAGCTACTTTAGTCAAAACAAGTATATGAAATGCCGTGTCAAACATAACCTTATACATCGTATTAGTTCTTTTTTTTTCGTGTAAGAAAATTACTCAGATTTGATCCTTATACCCTATGAATTGGCTTTGTTAAGTACTCCGTATGAAAGCTGCTAAATAAATATTACCTATAACGGGAGTTGGTCGTTTGATTCTGTTGATTTGAATTCCTCAACAAATCAGGGGCGTCTAATGCCCTGGCCTGGCCCCTGGGTATCTACGGGCGGCAGAACCGAGCCTCCAGTTTTGGCCACCGAATTTACAAAGTCTTATTGATGAAATTCAGGGATGGTCGTCAACTAGATTGTTTGCCCCAAACTTGTTCAAAGATGAGTTTCTTTCTGATCAAAAAATGGTTATGGTTTTCTAATCAATACATGGAGAATAATAATTTGATTGCTTCAGATTGTCTCAACTCTCAATGACGATCAATTCTATTCTTATGAAGTATCACCATAGAGACCCTTATGCTTATATTATTCTTGAGTGTAGGTAAACTTAGAGGACTCATTGTTTAAAGAATATGTATTCGAAAAGATCGGTTAATGGAGTTGCGGATGCAATTCCAAAGTACTCCTTTATTTTTGATGAAATGTAAGTAATTTCCATTCAAATAAAAAAACGGAACCATACGTACATGGCATGGATCGGTCCAGCTTTGGACCTTCTCCATCCAAAACATAGACCATTTCTCATTCTAACGGCCCAAAACAACTAGCCCACCATTCTTCTAAAACCCCCTCTCATTCCAACCTACCTGAATCTAACAACAAAAGAAAATTTCCATTCTTACAAACCCTAGAGAGAAGGGGTGAAATCTTATCTCATACAAATCTCCTTGATCCATTCTCTATCCGCATCCAACTTCTTCTTGTTTAGGCTTAAGAACCATACTTTCATTTCCTTGATGATGTTATTCGCTAGTAAATGAGGTCGAGTGATTTGATTTTCATGCTTGCTCTTGTTCCTTTGTCGCCAAATGAAGTATATGCTAGCCTTTATGATTGCATTCACCATGTTCTTCTGGTTGTTCTTTACTTTCATCTTCATCCTCCATTCCAGCAGATTTCTTCGAGGTAAGATAGTGCCCACCCATGTTTCAATGCATGCGATAACCTTTCTACTATACTCACAGTCAAAGAACAGATGCTCTAGGTTTTCCTACCCATTCCCACATATGTAGCAGATATAACTAATAATGGTGCCTATTTTTTGTAGTCTTTCCTTAGTATTCATTGCATTATGATGATACATCCATACTATGATATTATGCTTGGCAACTGCCATGTTGTTCCAGACAAGACTCCCCCAATTCACTTTAGGCTTCTTACATGTGCAGAATTCGTAGCCTTTAGCTATTGTATATTCTTCGCCTTTCTGATTCTGTCAGGTCCCTTCACTACAAGAAAACAACGTTCAGGCGACCGAAGTTGGTGACTGATTTCAGTCGCCAAAATGAATATGGCGACTGAAATCAGTCGCCAAGGCCCAGTCGCAGGCCATAGTCGCCAAATAAAATTCGGCCGACTGATTTCGGTCGCCAATTTTGACGACTGAAGAAAAGATCGCCAAATTTCCAAAATGGCGACTGACATCAGTCGTCCAATTTAGCGACTGAATGGCAGAGTAGTCGCCAAATTGGCGACTGATATCAGTCGCCAATCAGTCGCAATATCAGATTTTATTTGTAAAAATACAGGGGGTTTGGCGACTGAAAACAGTCGCTAAAAGAACATTTCAGTCGCCAAAACCCCTGTTTTATTGTAAGAAAATTTCTGTTTTTATCCTACCATTTCATTATCATACCATACCTGCACGTACAATAGAAAACAACCACAATTTCACACATTTACAACAACACGATGAGAAACCAAAATCCTCATATATAACATTAAAATCAAATCAAGTTTACAAATCTTGATAAAGGTTAAGAAAACCAAGTTTAAACATCACAAATAACAAGTTTCTAAACTAAAATCAAAAGCCATGGTAACCCATATCGGCTCCGGCTTGCATACCGCCACCTCCATTGCCTTCATCATAATCTCGCCGAAAGGGATTCGGACCTTGGTTGCAGTTGTTGAACAAGGTTTCCATGACTTTAAACTTTTCTTTCATTAGTCGAACTTCCTCATCCCTTTCGGCGTTTTTTCTTCTTTCTTCATCTAGTTGGGCTTAGAGTTTACCTACGACTCCCGGCTCGTAAGTTTGTCTTGAGCTAGAAGGCATCCTTGCCCTTGGAGCTTGGTAGAATACATTCTTAGCCGAGTCAATTCCGTACACACTCCCATTCTTGAAACCCTCAACCAAGTCGAACCAAAACTCGTTATCGGGCTTCTCGGGTTGCCTGGCTTTCTCGACCAAAAATGCTTCCTACAAAATATAAACATTATGATTAAAAATAGCTACAAAATAAGATAAACATTCAAAAAAATGAACTTTTCGTAAAAATCCAAAGATGGTTTGAAACTTACATATAGTTCCTTATCTTTTGGTTTAATCCAATATCTTCTATTGTCTTGGAGTTGGGAATGAGTGTTAAGGAAGAGCTCCGGAGTCGTGGGCGTGTTACCTTTTTTCTTCTTACCCTTCTAAACGAAGAAAGACTTGTATAAGACGATTTTAATAATAAAAAGAATTTAAGTTATAATTTTCAGTCGCCAATTTGGCGACCACTTTCGGTCGCCCGTGTTTTTTTTAAGTTGGGGGATTGTTTTAGTCGCCAATTTGGCGACTACTTTCAGTCGCCCTAGTATCTATTTGTTGTTCTTATAAGGTGCAATTACTATTATTTTATGAAATCATGACTTGTGTTGAGCTCAACAAAATTTACAAGAACTTAGTGGGCAACCGAGATACTATCTGAGCTCCCATTCATTTTCCAATGACAAAGCTAATCCAAATAAAAATAAAAGTAACGGCACGAGTTCACGACAACCTAGAACACATTGAATTTCTGAATCCGTTTAACCAAGGCAATAACATCCATCTCCAACTCCCCAACTGATCGAAGAGAAAGAGATGGGCAGGAAACCACAACCAATCAATAATTAGCACATTTGCGCTTAGTAACATCAACCACCATACGTTCAGGTGTACAAAGTCAGACATCCCAAACTAAGTCAAGAGAGAAGACCCAGTCAGATCAACATATACACATATCGCCCTATATCCCAAGAATGTACGTAGCAACAAATCCGCATGACGCAAGGGCTTGTCATGCCCATCAATCAAAACAATATCCACCTCTTTGCCAGCGGAAATACCAGAACGAAAGTAGATGTCCAGGAGGGTGTGTAGATACCTCAAATCTACACCTTCCGCCAACCACCCAGTGATAATTGGGCCGCATGAGGCACGTGATCGCGGGTCTCGCGCATCACAAACAAGGTTATATCAATGCTTAATACCAACAGTATCAGCGCACGACATGGCATGATCAACAAAGATATCTCCCTCAAAGACCCGATAATAAGAAGTCGTACACGGTCGAGACACATGAAACAAAGAAATTTCCAAATGATAGCTAAGCACACAACGATAAGTCCTTCAAATAATGGTTTGGCGTAACCCGGAAATAGGGACTGCTCGAAGCCCATTAGAGGCGTGGCCACCTTACTAAGATTTTCACAACGCAACCAGTCAAGGAGAATCTGGATCCCGTTGTCGTGAAATATATATTTGTTAATTTTTCTCATAAGTTTGGGGGCAACGATCTCATTAGGAGCACTCAACATGTCAAAACCCGTAGATTTTATTATTTATTTTTTTAAATTATAAAAGGGGCAACTTCTATTAAGAGAATATCAAAATTTTACAAGAAATTAGTGGGACGCCAAGACGGAATCTGGCGCCCACTCCCTTAGCGATAGAAAAGCTAATTAAGTCTAGTAAAAATATAAGCAACAACACGAGTCCCGGCATCGTGAGACACAGAGAATTTCTGAATCTGCTTGAGTAAGGCAGCAATATCCGTATCAATATCTCCCATTGAAGAGAAGGACAAGGGTAGGAAATCATAACCAGTTGTCAGCATGCACAAATCCTGGTACTTGGCACACTTACGCTGAGCAGCATTAACAACAACACGGTCGGGGATAAACTCAGACACCCTAGACTGAGTCAATGGGAGGACCCCGTTAGAAAAACACACGTATCTAGCCTCATATCCTAGGAAAAAAGGAACAAATTCGCCGGACGAACGGGATTGTAATGCCATGAACCAAAATTATATCAACCTCCTTACCGATAGAAATCCCGAACATGAAGCAGGCATCCAATAAAGTGTCGCGAAGGAGGTTATGTCGATGCTTAATGCTCACATTACCAGCACAAGACACAACTTGACTGCCAAAGACATCACCATCGAAAACTCGAGAACAAGCCGGACAAGGCCTAGCCACCGTGAACAATAGATTACCCAGTCGATAGCTAAGCACACTATGGTAGATCCTTCCATTCATAGTCTGCCCCAACCGGAGATAGAAAATTCGCTCAACCAGTCAGAGGAGTGAGCACCCTGTTAAGACTTTCATAATGCCACCTGCCGCAGAATTAAAGAGGAAATAGATTCCGATGTAGCAGCAAATCTGCCAATTTATTCATAAGTTTTCGAACAACGATTTCACTATGGTCACGTAGAGATCAGAACTCGTGGTCTAGTTAAAAACGCGCAAAGCATCTCAAAAGTATGGCCAAGAACAATGATACCATAAGGACGTAAGAAATTAGCATGGAACTCATTAGACTGCAAACGCGACGCCAGAAAGGCATAATGAAGGACATCCCCATCATTATAAACACCGAGCCCACCAAAATGAAAAAGGAAGGTGTCAACCCGCCACTGTCAATGACCGAACCCAGGACTAGACGCAGTGACAATACGTTCCAAGCTAGAACGAAGTGCCGAATTAAGCGAAAGCTGGGCTCACCCAAGGACACGTGGGGAACAAGTACGCAAGACAAAGTAAAGTTTAGAAATATCAGTAGAAGCCCGAAAAAAAAGCAACTCGCACTGTGGGTCATCAATCCTCGCGACTAAATCCATAAGCTGTATGATCCTAGTCACTCTCTTCGCGACAAGGTCACTGCCAAAAACAGGGCACACACTGACAGGACCACCCAGAACTGTGACACCATGCAAAGGTCGGGCAATAGAAAGAGGGGAAATCACCGGAAGCCGACTCCTGAGATCCTTCGTAGGTAAAAAAACCTCGGCCTTATCAACATTAAGATGAAGTCCAAATCGAAGCCTCATCCTCCATAAGTAGATCTATGACCTTCCACACAACAAAAGTTTCCCCAACAACACTAGCTACCATCGTCTAAGTACCAAGCATGCAGACTCAGGTTAAAAGAGTCTCTGAACTTGCACACAAACAGATACAACACCAAATCAAAAGGCAAATGGCCCAAAGGATCGCCATATTGAACCCCTTGACAAGACCATGAGCTAAGCTCCCCATAATGCAACCGGGCAGGACTAGAATAACAAAACTCTACCCATCGGGAAAGAATAGGGCAATGACGACGAACTTCCTGTAACATGTTCACACGATCATTCAAGTTGAAAGCATTCTGGAAATCGACCAACAACATATAAAAACCCACGTAACCACCACGAGCCTCGGCTCAACGGACCAATTCAAGGCATGCAGAGTAGCCTCTCCTCCACCGGATACCCCGACCCCAAACTGAAGACCTGCAAAATAACAAGATAAAGGACCAACCAAACAAGCACCAACCCTCGAAACGGTACCAACGACAATAGGCCGTACAACCTGTGGGCGGCGTTTAACAAGCGGCGTGAGGAGAGCACTAACAATGTACTCACCTACAGCCCGCGGGGGACGGCCCACAAAGAAATGATTAACCACCCAAGCAATATAAGCGATCAAATCATCCGAAATTGCAACAACACCTCCGCTCAAACAATCCACAAGATGCTGAGCACGCAACTCATCCCTCCCACATGACGTGCCCCACGGGAAGCTCTAAATCATATCCAAAACAACTTCTGTAAAGGCAAGGAGGAGATGGTGATCAACAGGAAAAGTTGGCAAAGTGAGAGATGGCACAATGAGGTACTTATTCACCAAAGTCGCAGGAGTGGCATCAGAATATAGAGTAACGCCCGATAAAGAAAGCACCTAAACAACTGCAGTGTAATGATCATCGCAAATCTTCCTCTGACATTGCCAGAGGTTAAGCTCACTCAAATCAAGGTCCTCCTCCACAACTAATAGAAGGAGGAGCCTCAACTAAGGTCTCCCGCACAAGCTGCAAATTGCCACCGGGTACACCCCAAGCAAGAATAGCACTAGTAATACTCTCCTCTTGACACTGACTCCTGACACCGGTCCTACACTCAATATTACTTCTTGAGAAAAAGCTCTTAAGTATACAAAGAGGCAATAAAAGCAAGTGAATCCAGCATGAGAGGTCATCAGGAGGGCCAGCCATATCAAGCAAACGATCAAGCAAAGGTATAGTCAAAACAACGGGCACAAACCCAGCATGAGACGAGAGAACCGACGGAGAAGAAGCTGGTTGGTCTAGGAATATCATAAATAATAAAGCGAATAAGACCATCACCACAATCCGGAGGCGCCACTGAATCGTCCTGACTATGCCGACACTTTAAACGAAAGGTATGAGTTTAAGGCACACCCCACATAACCGAACCCTCATACACTTGAAAGTAATCTCAGCAGCAGAAAAAACAGCCTAACTATTGGAAAGAGCTTGACGAGTAATTATCGGAGCATCTGCACTATCAGGTCGATCACAAAGGTGCGGGAGCACATAAGTTTTAGTAAGCCCTCTACGATCACCATCGTGACACCCACAACGACCCACAAAAGGACGATGAAATAAAGCGCACAAGTTCAGGCATGTCAAAGAGGAACGACAAAGCCAACGCAGTCAAATTTATCCAGTACTTGCATGAAAATGACCACAACAACGCAGACAACCACAAAGGCACACACGAACCAACCACCGAGGCACACACCTAAACCTTAAAACCAAGTCGAGGACAGTAGCAACACTAGCAGTTCGGCGAACGAAAAAGAAACCACCAGCGACAACTACTCAAATAACCAGCAACGACAAAAATAACACCAAAGCAGCAACGACGGCAGTGAAAGAACAACTGACAGCAAAGACACGACTCTGGCAAACAACAAGCAAGACAACGAGAGACACGACCAAACAAAGACCATTGAAGGCCACCAATAAACGACCGACGCAACCTTTAATATCAACAGAAAAAAAAACATACCAAACCCTAAAAAAGGAACAACTGAAAAACAAACCTGGCAAGCAGCCTCAAATGACAAGGACAAGAGGTATGTTAGTTGTCTGGCGGTGGCGGCCTCCCTAGATCGACGGGTGACGGCGGATTCCTTTTTCTAACGCTCTAAGTGGGCTGATTTTATTGAGCTCATGACAAATTACAATAATTTAGTTGGCAGCTGCGATATTATATGGAACCCACTCAATATCAAAAGCTAAACTTAGTAAAATATGAGCAGTAGCACGCTAGGTAGCACCAAAACGGACACGGACACGGACACGACACGGACACGGACACGTGATACGGCATCTCGTAAAATTTAGGACACGGGACACGGCATTTAAATTTAATAAAATATATATTATATAGTTATAAATAACATACAATTTTATTTTTGTATTAGTATTTGATATTAAATGTAAATAATTGAGTGTAAAACTTGACTTTAACTATAATTTATTTTCATTTTCCACCCAAACTCATAAAAACCTTTCCGCTTTGCTTTGGCCAACCTTGGATCGTGCTATCGAAAGCACTTGCCTCCAGCCTCCTTACACCCACTTTGACTTGGACGATTGAAAGAATTAAAACGGTTATAACTCCCTTGATTGAACGACGTCCCTTGTGGGTCTTAGCCCCACCTTGGTGATTGCCTCCACCACCATGGCTTCCTCCACGGTAAGAGCTAGGTTTATTTTATGAAGGTGATCACATGGTGAAAGTCCTAGACCTCTAATTAAACTCCTCTAATTAGTTCAATAAATTACATTAACTTAATGATTTAGGATCTAGTTATCATGCATGCAAATATTAAAGCATAAAAGAAAAGATAAGACGAAAACATCCTTACATTGGGAATTTTCGGTTCAATATGGGCGCAATAAGAACTCCTTCTTATTGTTCTTGAGCATGAAATTGATAGATGGTCCTCCATAAAACAAACTCCAAAGTAGAAAGTCTCCTTCTAATTGGACCCAAGATTAAACCCAAATAATCTTACCTTATTATTAACTAGATAATAAGTACGACAAAATACTACTAATATTATTGTATTATTACACTTGTAATATGTAGAGAATATTAGTATATAAGAGAGTTTAGAGAGAAGTTGAGTTTAGAAAGAGAAGTGAAAATAAGCAAAAATGAAGTAGTCAAAAATGAACAACTATTGTTCATTATATGGCACCTATGGCCGGACCACCCAAGTCCAAATGGCCTCTTATTTTGTTTAATTTATTCTCATGCAAAATATGTAGAGTGTTAGTATGGTAGTGATGATTATAGTTGTCATGTAATGTCACAATCACCAAGTGAATTGTGGACATAAAATAGAACAATAATCATGCCTTTTGCACATGCACAAACCGGTGCACATATGTCCATTATGGACCATTTTGATTTTTGATATTTGTCCCACAAATACTTATTAATCATATGCTTAATTATCTTGTATAATTAAGTGTCAATTTGATCATATAAAAATTATATGACTCAAATTAATAATCAATATACACTCAACTTGTAAGTGATATTTAACCATTATATCAATATATAATGGGTCCCACAATGTCCAGTTAATTTATTTTACAACTCTTTGTAAATATAATTAACTAATTACCTTTTCCTCAAAATATATGCATAACCTCAACTAATTTAATGAATTAACGATTAATCACTAAATAAAATCTTATTTAATCGTATTAAATAAGACGTAAAATTTATTCAGTCAGTTATCGTATAATTGACTAATAAACTTAAGTAGAATGAGTTCCTAACTCAATTTCCAATAAATAACTCTCGTAACTAAAAGTACATATCAAATATATGTAATGCCCTAATTAAACTGTATCGTATACAAATAATTAGTATTCTATTTGGGTCTCATCCTATAGACGTGACCTAAAGGGATCAGTTGATCACCGCCGTCATACGACAATAACGTCAAACTCTAATTAGCCGAGCGTTACCGATTTACGTTAATCAATTGACGTGGAGTATCAAAATATACTAATCATGCGACGTATATTTCAAATGAGATTTATTATATAAATGCACTATTGTGGAGGACACTTACTCCAACAATCTCCCACTTGTCCGATACAAGTTGTGCATGTAGCAACAATATTGCGGAGGACTCCTCCTCCCACAATATCTCTCACTTGTCTCGACAAGTTGTGTGCTACCGATTCTCTTGTCTCTTTTGCGTCACATCCTCCCACTCATCGCAAGGTGTCTTACAGGTCGTACTTGCAATTGAAATTATAAATAAAGTGGTTTTCTCAATCTGGGAGAGTAACTGTCTGACCGGAAAATCTACCAGAAATCTCTTCCAAGCGTGGCCACGCATTTCCAGTTACTACTCCTCGAGTGGCCCGAAGATGTTAATACCCAACGTGGGTGGACAATTCCTGTTGAACCATCTTACACTGTATGATTCAGATCACCATGACCCAGAAGATGTCCATCGGCCTCCTTTAACGGCACGACCTAGGACAAAAACCAAAGTCAATCGGAAACTACACCGACTCAGGTAAATGATCGCCAGTCTAAAGAATCAACTCATACGAATAAAATAGAAATCCCCGCCACGACCAGGCTTCAACAATTTTGATAAGGGACTCTATTATGGTCACTGCCCGACAGAGTGTCTCCACAGTCTGTAACACCCGCAAATGTACCCTATTTTTATAGTAAAAATATTATACGGATACTTTTCAGCTAAATTTAGTTTTAATTTAGAATTTAATTTTTCGTGTCTAATTTAGAATTTCCGAGTTCGTATTTGGACTTTACGCGAGATTTCAAGTAATTTACGTCTTTAGACGTTATTGACTTTTTCCTTGACTTTTTCCACTTACTCCTTCATATACTCCCTCATAACCCTAACTCCTTCCTTCATTTCCACTTACTCTTTCTTCCTCATCAAACCACCAAAACCTAAACCCTATTCTTTATCGATCTTAAGATCATCGCTACACCTTCGTTACTAACTCAAATTCACTAAAGTTCGTCTTATTCTTCCTCTCTTATCTTCCTCTATAAGTATTGATAATAAAATTACCGTCTTTCTCGCTTTTTAAATTATCCGTCTTTCTCAAGGTGAATGATATTCGTCTTTTATTATCTAATTGTATGTAGGTGGAGACTAGGAAGGTTTAGAATCGATTAAAGACGCGTAAAGGTAACGGTGAAGGGTTACTCGGTATCATTTACGTGTTTTACATGCTTTATATGTTAGAATTCGTATGTAGAATACGATTAGAAAGCTTAGGATTCATGTTATTGATGATAAATGTTGTTAGTTGATGATTGTTGATGATGAATATTGATTGTTGATAGTTAATAGAAGTAGATTATGATAATTGAAAATGATTGAATGCTTGATGAAGTTCTTGGGTGAACTGGTGCTCCTGGCCGAAGTACCGGCTGCCGGTCCAGTGGCCGGCTGGGAACTCACTGCACCGACCCTTTTTCGTAGAATGATCATATCTCCTTTGTTACTTGCTTGTTGTGGGCTTGTGACCTATCGTTGGAACCGTAAGAGGATAAGCTATCACCTCGACTTGGAATTTCGGCATTTGCATATTTAGAACTCTAGTTATGGCCGTTTGAAGTGGACCCTTGTTTTAGTTAGTTTCCAAAATTGGATTTTTGTGTGTAGTTGTGCTCCGAGCCGGGGTACCGGCCGCCGGCCTCCAGACCGGCCTGGAACACGGCTGTATATTTTTCCTATGATTTCTAAAACTCGTAATTTATAATAGTTCGCATGATCCGTTTATCGTATAATTTTACGTAGTGACTTATAATATTCATGTTTTGGATATATGATATTTCATTCGCTTGTATCACATGTTTTGTGACGGTTTTTGCTATGTCCCACTTTGAGTCGGTTTTTACAAATGATACGGTTTGAGCACTATTTTGTCTTGTGCTTTGTACTCTCATTCCCTTGGCTACCTTCCCGTTCGTAAGGCTGGAATGTCGGAACGGAGAGGTATCCTACTGCTTAAATGCATGTGTTAGTGGGCATACGACGACGTTGTTGGGAGTTGAACGCTATGCGTTGATCGACCCGGCCATCAAATGTTGTGTACTTGCGAGGTGGTGTTATTTGCATGTAGCGTACCGCTTGTTATGAGGCTTGTGCTCTTTTCCGCCTCTTTCGTGAATTGATCTACCGAATTTGGGGCACTCGGCGTCAATGATTGATCGAGTCTTGGATGCGAAACGTCATCGCATGTCGAATCGGAAAATGGTTTATTCCGAGAGTCTGGCCAGATTTAGACTAGGACCGTATTTATATCGTCGTGCTACCAGGAGGAAATTAGTCTACATATACGAAATGGCATCGTGTATGCGTTCAGGGAAATGTCTTATCTCGTGGATGCCTTTTAATCATACTTGCCATGTACACGGTGCTAGTGCGTTTCATTTACCGTGAGAGATGTCGTCTTTGTGTCGTTGTCTTTGAATGCGTGATTTCATGATTATTATTCTGGTCATTGCATGACTTGGCATCGTCAATGTATTGGTACGTTGAATGGATGATAATATGATGGATTTATTGTGATCATCGCATGACTTGGCATGGTTTGTTTGTCGAGTCTCAATCTTATCAAACTTATACCGCTAACGGTGAGATGTAAGCCCTAGTGAGCGTATTCGGTTGCCTAAGAGTGTTTTCCCCGAGTCTTTGTATAACATGATGGATTCGGATTTGTATTCCATATGCTCTTATCACTACATATCGAATTGCCTATCTATTCTTATCGTATTTCACATGTATATCTACTATATGCATGCTTAACTTTTTTTTTTTTTTTTTTGGGAAAAGGTAAGTTATATTGAAAGCTCAAAAGATACAAAGTTTACAATATTACATGAGACATTAAAATGCACACAAAATCATCTAAGACGTTGTATCCAAGAAACTTCCTTAGTAGAAAGCTTGCTCACATTCATCTTGCCTACACGAATATTAATCTCCTCCATGACTTGTTGAACTAAGTCTTCAGGACATCTTATACAATGCTTAAATCTCACTTCATTTCGAACCATCCAAATCTTGTATATAAGAGCAACATGACAAGCTCCAATGTACTTCCTTTGAAGCTTTGTTCTTCCTCTACCAGCAGCCATCCACTCCACCAACTGACTGAAAATGAAAGAGACTCCAAGCTTTCTCTGCAGGATTTGACAACACTTCAGGCTGTAAATGCATTCATATAATACATGCTTCATAGTCTCCAATCCATTCCCACATATATCACAAGCCGTGTCCACCAGAATCCCCATTCTATTCAATCTATCCTTAGTAAGCAACCTATTCTGAATGGCAGCCCAGAATATAAAACTAGACTTAGGAACATTCAAAGTATTCCAACACACATACCTCCATCGCACTCTATCCTTGCCTGGCCTCAACCAAAAATACCCATCCTTGACAGCATAAGGTTTATCATCACCCAACCACATATCATCTACATAAGCACTCTGAAACTGAGTCATAATATGGCTTATTTTCCTCCATGACCAACTAGTATCAGAAGGAACACTATACTCCTTCCAGTGTACTCCTTTTAAATAGACATTACTCACCCATTTTACCCAAAGATGATCCTTTTTAGAAGCTATCCACCACACATATTTACCTAAAAGAGCTCTGTTCCACTGTTTCACCTCTTTAATGCCCAGTCCACCTTCAGCCTTAGGGTAGCAACAGCTTTCCCAACTAACATTTGGAGCTTTTTTATACTCTGCATTTCCTCCCCACAAATAATTCCTACACATAGCAATGATTCTATTCATAATACAATTAGGAATAAGAAAAATATGAGCCCAATAAGAATAGAGTGAAGTTAGGACTGCATTCACCAATATCAGACGACCAGCATAAGAGAGTTTTCTATTACCCCAGCCTCTAATCCTAGCAACAATTTTATCAGTTAACTTCAACCCATCATTCTTTGAAAGCTTCTTTGAGGATATAGGAATTCCCAGGTACTTGAAAGGAAGATAACCCCTCTGAAATCCAGACACTTGTAGAATATTATCAATACATACAGTAGTCACACCATTAAAATAGATTTCAGACTTAGTTTTATTCAAGCACAATCCAGATGAGGCAGAAAAAGTAGCAAAACTTCTAAGGATCCACATGATAGAATTCTCATTTCCTTTGCAAAACATCAACAGATCATCAGCAAATAATAAGTGATTGAGTTTAATCTGCCCACATAAAGGATGATTGTAACACCCGGAAATGTACCCTATTTTTCTAGTAGAAATATTTTACGAAATCTTTTCAGCGAATTTAAGTTTTAAATTAGCTTTTTATGTTTCGAGTCGAATTTAGAATTTCCGAGTTCGTATTTGGAATTTCTGTGAGATTCCATGAAAATCCCGTTTTAAGGCGAGTTTGACTTTTCTTGACTTTTGAGTCGAGTTTGACTTTTCTTGACTTTTGAGTCGAGTTTGACTTTTCTTGAAATTTTAAGTCGTCTTTGACTTTTCTTGAAGTTTTAAGTCGTCTTTGAATTTTCATGACTTTCGAGCCGTCTTTGAATTTCGTTGACTTTCTCCTATATATACTCCCTCATACTCCCTTAACCTAATTTTCATTTATCACAAACTCAAACACAAACCACATTTCTTCCTCTTGAAGAAAACCTTGCCTCCATCCATTTTTCAATCTTCGAACCTCCGTATCTCCTTCGTTCCTTGGTAGAATTCGCGTAAGTTCGTCTTATTCTTCCCCTCTTAGCTTCCTCTATCCGTATTGGTAATAAAATTACCGTCTTTCTCGCTTTTTAAATTATCCGTCTTTCTCAAGATGAATGATATTCATCTTTTATTATCTAATTGTTATGTAGGTGGAGACTAGGAAAGCTTAGTAACCGTTTAAAGACGCGTAAAGGTAACGGTGAAGGGTTACTCGGTATCATTTACGTGTTTTACATGCTTTATATGCGAGGACTCGTATTTAGAATACGATAAGTAAGTTAGGAATTATGTTATGGATAATGATTGTTGTTGTTTGATGATTGTTGATGATGAATATTGATTGTTGATAGTTATTAGAGAGGAATTATGAGAATTGGAAATGATAGGATTGAGTTTGGTTGAAGGCTCTCGGGTGAAATGGTAACAGAGTATCTCACGGTCGTGAGATGGCATCTCACGGTCGTGAAACCTCATTTCACGGTCGTGAAATACAAGTCACGGTCGTGACTTGTGCAGTTTTACTGCACCGACCCTTTTTGGTAGAATGATCATATCTCCTTCGTTACCTGCTTGTTTTGGGCTTGTGACCACTCGTTGGAACCGTAAGAGGATAAGCTATCCCCTCGACTTCGAATTTATGCATTCCCATATCTAGAACTCTAGTTATGACAGTTTGAAGTGAACCCTTGTTTTAGTTAGTTTCCAAACTTGTTGTTTTGGAGAGGTATCTATGTTTCTTGTTTATTATGCTTCTTAAACTTGGTCTAATGCTTATGTATCATGTATTGATTCATTTTTATTATATTTACATTTATATAATGCCATATTCACATGTTTTGTGACGGTTTTTGCTATGTCCCACTTTGAGTCGTTTTTTACAAATGATACGGTTTGAGCACTATTTTGTCTTGTGCTTTGTACTCTCATTCCCTTGGCTACCTTCCCGTTCATAAGGCTGGAATGTCGGAACGGAGATGTATCCTACTGCTTGAATGCATGTGTAGTGGGCATACGACGACGTTGTTGGGAGTTGAACGCATTGCGTTGATCGACCCGGCCGTCAAATGTTGTGTACTTGCGAGGTGGTGTTATTTGCATGTAGCGTACCACATGTTATGAGGCTTGAGCTATTTTTCCGCCTCTTTCGTGAATTGATCTACCGAATTTGGGGTACTCGGCGTTTATTTTTGTAAGACCGATTCTTGGATGCGAAACGTCATCGCGTGTCGAATCGGAACATGATTTATTCCGAGAGTCTGGCCAGGTTTAGACTAGGACCGTATTATTATCGTCGTCCTACCAGGAGGAAATGAGTCTACATATACGAAATGTCATCGTGTATGAGTTGAGGGAAATGTCATCCGTGAACGCCTTTTAATCATACTTGCCATGTACACGATGCTAGTGCGTTTCATTTACCGTGAGAGTTGTCGTCTTGAGTCGTCGTTCTTTGAATGCGTGATTTCATGATATTATTCATGGTCATTGCATGATTGGACACCGTCAATGTCTTGGTTCGGGAATGGATGATAATATGTTGGATTTATTGTGATCATCGCATGACTTGACTTGGTTTGTCTGTCGAGTCTCAATCTTATCAATCTTATACCGTTAACGGTGAGATGCAAGCCCTAGTGAGCGTATTCGATTGCCTAAGAGTGTCTTTCCCGAGTCTTTGAATAGCATGATGGTTCGGATTTGATTTCCATTTGATCTTATCATTATATCTCGTATTGCCTATTTATTCTTATCACAACTCACATGTATATCTATATATGCATGATTTTACTTTTGTATTTCCTTATATGTACGTTTAATGTGATATGGCTGGGAGAACCCGGAGTTACTCCCCACTGATGGTGGCGTTCATGTTTTTCATGAATGAACAGGTTGCTTGCATGGATGGCTTTTTGATTGGTATTTTGGGTTCGGGTGTGAGCTAGCGGGCGTTGTCCCTGGATGAAACACCTCTAGACGTTGTTTAGCTAGTTGCTAATTGCTTTGTCTTTTGTTAACACATTGAGAGACTACGTCTCTTGTGGTATTTTTATTTAGTTTGTAATATTTTGACACTCCTCGTATTTTTCTATCTTGCATGTATAAAGGTTTTTTTTAATACCGTATTTTCCGCTATATATATTTCACATGCTTGTATGTTTTATATTTCCGCATTCGCGAGGGTTGTCACAGTTGGTATCAGAGCTTTATCGCTCCCGACGCACACACGTGAACCCTAAACTTAATTTACTTGACCTTGAAATAATAAATGAGAGATGGGTAGACTTAAGGACCTAAGGTGGTAGTCTGTGGTGTACTTGATGTTTGTTAGGTTCTAACTTGTTTGTTTGATTGTGTTGAGTGATGTTATGTTTGTTTGTATCTACCGTCTTAAGGTGGATCAATGTGTTACCTAGAAAAGTATCCTTTACCGAAGATTGAAGATTGACAAGCCTAATTAAAGTGTATTTCTTCCTCGTCTATTAATTCTCTCGTCCTTCTTGTATTATGCTCTCTTCCTTCTATCTTGGTGCTTCTTTCTCTTCCAACTTGTTTGCCTCTTGGAAATTACTCTTGATATTTTCCTACATTTTACCATTGGTATCCTTACCTTCCTCTTGTAACATTTTTGTGGATGCCATACCCAATTGTTTGTGGTATATTGTACTTGGTTGGAAGAATTTTAGACTTGGTGGACTATTAGTGTTTGTTAGAATGAATTTGTGATTTGAGGAAAATGGTATAGATCTAATTTCACCCTATGGTGGTGAGAGTTGGTATCCTTGAGGAAAGTATGGTAAAATATGTTTGATGATTTTAGTGTATAAAGGCTTGTCATGACTTGTATGTAAATAGTTCATGATATTCGATGGTGTAAGTTGAATGAGTTGGCTAGGATTTCTTAACTCATTAATAATTTAATCTTTTGGACTTAAAAGTGTAGTATTGTTTTGAAGACCATGCTTATGATATGTCTAATTGGTGTAAATAAGAAGTTTTGAATGATGTCTTGAGGTGCGAAATACTTTTGAGATTAAGTGATGTCTTGTGGTTTCCGATTGTGTGTTTGTGAGTATAGGCTTGGTGGAAAGCATTTGGCTATAGTTCTTGGATTTAAAGATATGATCTTATCTTATGGTATCGGAGACTCGTTTGGAGTAGTAAGGTTTCGTTGTAAGTTGAACCATATTACTTGAGGATTATAGATATGAGAGAGATTTGATGTTGTGATCTAGGATGGAAATACCTTGGGATGTTAATGATGATGTTTGGCTTGATGTTGTACTTTGCTAATAATGAACTCGTGGGCTATAGACTTGAAAATGCCCGAGTATAAGAGAGTATTTGTTAGTCCTTCAATTAAAGAAACCTTGAGGTTGTGTTGAATATTTGAGCTAAAGGAATGTTATTATACTTGAGTTACAATTCCGCAATTGGGAATCCGTGGGATATGAAAGGATGGATGAATTGGGTTGTAGTCGATTTATCAAGTCTAGGTGTACCTTACTTTGATGATTGCTCGTGGTATGATGGTCCCTTGTAAGAGGCCTTTGTAAAGGAATAATTAAGTGGTTTTATTATCGCATTAAGTTTGAAAGGAGAAATTTTTTGGATTAAACCTTAAACCATTACCCGTGCCATTGTCCCTTTTCATTTCCATTCTTGAATGCTTTTGTAAAGATTGATCTTTAAGAAATCGCATACTCGTATCTTATTTCTTATGCGGATATCTTCATAACTCTACTATCTGCTTTGTCTCTTTCTTGCCCTCGTTATTTTCAGCGTTCCTCTCCTTTAATCTCGTGCCTGATTTTATTCTCGTGTTCTCCTTGAGATTTCTTATCGTTTCCTATCTCGTTGCCACTTCATCTTTTCCTTAGTGGATTGGATATTCCGTTTGTAAGGCTCAGAGAGTAAGAGTAATGTATTTTGGAATTCTTTAGTTAGAAGATGTGTCGTTGGATTGAGCAAAGTTCAGGTTGTATTTGATCATGAGAAATAAGACTTAAGCTCTAGGATTAATCCTAATAGTGATAATGTATCCTCTCTTGGTGATGTTAGATTCGGAGTTTGGTATTGTAGTGTTGTTTTGAGAATTGAGTTGATCATGATAATAGTTTGTTGATGTTGGGTATTATAACGGTTGCTTGGGATATCATTTGGGAATTCGATGTCTCTAATTGGTGGATTCTAAAAGAGACTTTGCTTTAGGGTAATTGAGTTGGTACCCAAAGTTTGAGGAGTTTTGTCATCAATGAAAATCGATTCATTTTGAGTTTTAGATGAAATAGATGATTTGAATGGTTGTTTGATTTCCAAGTGATTGGTCATTTGCGGTTTGGGATTAGTAATTCTCTTTTATTCTTAAGGAATCATAGTTTGAAATTGAGAAATGTTCGTTGCAAGCTTTGGATAATGAATGCTCGGTTGTTATGGATTATAAAATTGGAATGGTGAGCCCATTCATCTTATGATTGGTGGTAATTATGCTTTTCTAGATATAATTATTTATGCTTGTGGATTCGAGTGTAATAATTGACTGGACTAGGGATGTTCGAATACATTTAGGAATCTTTCATGTGGATTATTTAATTGTGGATTTGCCCTTGTCGATAGACCTTAGTTAATGCTAGTTGGATACTAGATATTCGGGTTCGTAGTTTGACCTGATGATTGTTAAGGATTTTGTAGAATCTAATGATTGAAAGCGGTTAAGGTATGACCGAGATGAGTTACATTCTTTTGAGGACTAGCTTATTAAATATGTTTGTGATGTTAATTGGATAAGCCCTTAGAATGATGTGGCTATAATTTGGGTTTGGCGAAAATGCCCGAGAAATTTACTATGATGACTTTTGTATTTGAGTGGAGTGTTTGGTTCTTAGGCTTTCTTCCCCTTTTGAGCAATTGCTTTGTCGTTCATTTCTCCCTTTGCCTTTCAAATTGACGCTTAGTCAATTTGTTATTCTTTGGACATTGTCCTTCTTTCCGCTATTACTCGTTTCGATAAGCCTTCTTGTTTCTTTTTACTCGTGGTGTTTATCTTTTATTACCATGATTGTGAGTTTGATGTTCAAATTACTGTTATGTGTGTGCAATGTTTGGTTGTCTTGAGTGTACGAATTTAGAAAATTTTCAAATTTTCACGATGGATTTCACATTTATCCTTTTAAAAGAGTTTTAGAAATGAAATTTCTACTTTCATTTTTTCGAAAATGGATTTAGGTTGCTCTTATACTGGATTTTGCGTTTGGTTGGATGCTAGAACTTGTTATTTGAGACGTCTAATGATTAGTTCTGCACTTATCAACGTATGATTTAATTTTAATCTTGTCTTTACTTTGGAATGCTGGTGTTCTTGTGTGCACGACAAGAACAATTTCGTTCCACAAAAAAAAAAAAAAAAAAAAAGAAAGTTACTTTCGAAAACTTTTCCTATACCTTTTCGGAAAATGTCATGCTTTTGAAATACATTTCCTTGAAAATGTTTTGAATACCCATTTGGAGAAAACGATTTGGTCCTTATAACTTTTCGTTTCTACTTTCAAGTTTCGAGGACGAAACTTTTTAAAAGGTGGGGTGATTGTAACACCCGGAAATGTACCCTATTTTTCTAGTAGAAATATTTTACGAAATCTTTTCAGCAAATTTAAGTTTTAAATTTGAATTTTATGTTTCGAGTCGAATTTAGAATTTCCGAGTTCGTATTTGGAATTTCCGCGAGATTCCATGAAAATTCCGTCTTAAGACGAGTTTGACTTTTCTTGACTTTTAAGTCGTCTTTGACTTTTCTTGACTTTTAAGTCGTCTTTGACTTTTCTTGACTTTTAAGTCGTCTTTTACTTTTATTGACTTTT